>QXVZ01014230.1:0-13246 GCA_008931825.1 Phallusia fumigata | reverse complement strand
ATCACCAAGACCCAAAACAGCAATGAGGTGGATGAAAATATGTTTCCTACCCAATTATTTAAAGCAGTTGCTGAGGTCGTTAGAGTAAATTGCGAATGGTCTTTCGCGACCCTTCGGTTCTTATTTTATTTTTCGCTTTTTTTGTGCTAAATTTGTGAAAATAAACTAGCTAGCTAAGCAGCAGAAGATAAGAACATCGTTTATTTCTGTGTAATTTACCCGTCTCTTATACATTTTCATTTTTTGGCAGCGGGCGGGGTGACAGAAATGGAGGAAAGGGTAAACGACCATTGACGCACAACCGAACGAAGTAAGACAAACAAGAACTGTAACCTCAAAACTTTTGATTTTTAGGCTTTACATATATATGTTACCAAGATATACTCTGTGGTGATAACGAGTGTCAGCTAGACATGATCAATGTAGAATATCGAATCGGAACTTCCGTTTACATCGGATGATAGGAATCGATATTATACGTCATTGTCCGTGCAACTCGTTTTATTTGTACATTAATGGTGCGAAAATAGTGACAACAGTCACCAAAAACAAGATGTCTGACATTTATGGCTGTGAGACTTGGATTTAAAACAAGTATTCTAGATTGGCAAGCTCTTGTATCATCAGCATGTCTATAATCAGCGATTAAACTTTGCTTCGCCGATAACCTATTTAACTACACATATTTCCATACATTTCTAGGTCTGGAGATCACCTTCACAAAGTTTACCATGACGACGATGACGACGACCCGGACAGGAGCAAGTTGTCGGATGTTCTCGATTATGACTTACACGCCATTTACAAAAAAGACGGACTTCGTTTCGATGAGAGTTGGCAGGTCAGAATTAAAACCTACAATTCCTCACCAGTTTTTTTTCTAAGGTGCGCAAATGCGCACTGAAATCTAATTCTCGCATTGAAGAAGGACGAAACAAGGAGAATTTGGAAAGTCAAACTCTAGAGGATGTTTGCCAGATTTAGGGCTCTTAGGGCTAACTCAGCTTTCAAAAATTCATGCTCACCAAATCAAACTTGTGTAGTGTAAAATTTTCTTGGAGGTAACACTGCTCCAAATGTCAATGTTTGTGTATTTTTTTCATGAACAAAATCGGAATTTTAGGCAGTTGCCAACAAACGTCTTGCTGGTAGTGCAGAGAGACCTCAAACCCCCAAAAGATCTTTATATGATCTATTTAGGAGCGAATGTTGGAGCGATATCATCTAATGAAGTTGCAGCGTGAACAGCGCCATCATGCGGCAGCCAGCAAGCGGACGATGCTCGAGCAGGACCGCAAGTACAAGATACTTTCTCAAAGACCGGTACACGTTTGTGTTGGGTTTTTTAAGTGTTGCGTTTAACATTAGTGATTATGATTATTATTATTATGTTTCTTATGTTTCTCAATATTATGTATGGTTTACATCGGCCATTGTTTATTTTCGAAACCCGTTGCTAAAATACGAAATTAAAAAAACCTTCTTATTTAGGAGCTCATGTNGGTAGTGATTCTAAATTAAAATGAAACGCATCCAAAGTTTCACCACGTGTAAAAACAAGAATAACGATAGAATCATCAATTTTTCTGTGACTATAGGCTTGTTTAATTTGTTCAGGCAAACGCCCCCACTAAAATCTGAAGAACTGGAAGCAGATTTAAAGTCCACGAAAGATTTTTTGCAGAGATTTCTTCGATCACCAAGACCCAAAACAGCAATGAGGTGGATGAAAATATGTTTCCTACCCAATTATTTAAAGCAGTTGCTGAGGTCGTTAGAGTAAATTGCGAATGGTCTTTCGCGACCCTTCGGTTCTTATTTTATTTTTCGCTTTTTTTGTGCTAAATTTGTGAAAATAAACTAGCTAGCTAAGCAGCAGAAGATAAGAACATCGTTTATTTCTGTGTAATTTACCCGTCTCTTATACATTTTCATTTTTTGGCAGCGGGCGGGGTGACAGAAATGGAGGAAAGGGTAAACGACCATTGACGCACAACCGAACGAAGTAAGACAAACAAGAACTGTAACCTCAAAACTTTTGATTTTTAGGCTTTACATATATATGTTACCAAGATATACTCTGTGGTGATAACGAGTGTCAGCTAGACATGATCAATGTAGAATATCGAATCGGAACTTCCGTTTACATCGGATGATAGGAATCGATATTATACGTCATTGTCCGTGCAACTCGTTTTATTTGTACATTAATGGTGCGAAAATAGTGACAACAGTCACCAAAAACAAGATGTCTGACATTTATGGCTGTGAGACTTGGATTTAAAACAAGTATTCTAGATTGGCAAGCTCTTGTATCATCAGCATGTCTATAATCAGCGATTAAACTTTGCTTCGCCGATAACCTATTTAACTACACATATTTCCATACATTTCTAGGTCTGGAGATCACCTTCACAAAGTTTACCATGACGACGATGACGACGACCCGGACAGGAGCAAGTTGTCGGATGTTCTCGATTATGACTTACACGCCATTTACAAAAAAGACGGACTTCGTTTCGATGAGAGTTGGCAGGTCAGAATTAAAACCTACAATTCCTCACCAGTTTTTTTTCTAAGGTGCGCAAATGCGCACTGAAATCTAATTCTCGCATTGAAGAAGGACGAAACAAGGAGAATTTGGAAAGTCAAACTCTAGAGGATGTTTGCCAGATTTAGGGCTCTTAGGGCTAACTCAGCTTTCAAAAATTCATGCTCACCAAATCAAACTTGTGTAGTGTAAAATTTTCTTGGAGGTAACACTGCTCCAAATGTCAATGTTTGTGTATTTTTTTCATGAACAAAATCGGAATTTTAGGCAGTTGCCAACAAACGTCTTGCTGGTAGTGCAGAGAGACCTCAAACCCCCAAAAGATCTTTATATGATCTATTTAGGAGCGAATGTTGGAGCGATATCATCTAATGAAGTTGCAGCGTGAACAGCGCCATCATGCGGCAGCCAGCAAGCGGACGATGCTCGAGCAGGACCGCAAGTACAAGATACTTTCTCAAAGACCGGTACACGTTTGTGTTGGGTTTTTTAAGTGTTGCGTTTAACATTAGTGATTATGATTATTATTATTATGTTTCTTATGTTTCTCAATATTATGTATGGTTTACATCGGCCATTGTTTATTTTCGAAACCCGTTGCTAAAATACGAAATTAAAAAAACCTTCTTATTTAGGAGCTCATGTATCACGACACTTTTGCTTGGTACGAGGATCACGCGCGTTTCGCTGAACACGTGATGGGCACTCCGCTACTTACCGGTGACAGTGACAGGGTCGGTGCTACTGACACGTATGTACCCAAGCCGTTGGATGGCCCTGTATCGGCATTATCCACGAGCCGGACAGAGGTGTCCCCTCCTGCAGCCCGACCGCCAAGCGTCGCTGAAACCTTGATCCGATCCTCATCAAGACAGGACGCGGCGACTCCGCACAGCGAAAAATCGGATGGCAATAAGAAATACAGGTTTGTAACCTGCTGATGTGTATTTATCAGAAAAATATGAATTTCTAATCTATGTTTCGAATACCTTGTGTTACCATTTATGCAAACTCCATTATTCATGAAAAGCATGGTTAGATTAAATTTGGTGGAAACGTTTGTCCCAACACAAATTCGATTAACTAGCTGATCACGAGTTTCGATCCTGGACTCAAAACTTACACGTGGTATCAATGTTTGTTACTCTACTGTACATGTTATTCAGTCTTAAACCCTCATGCAATTACAGTATGTTACTAAAACCTTTACTTAAATTGGCTGTTGGAACAAAAAACATCATTACGTAGAACGGTCTGTTAACTAAACATAATGTAAACCGTCAATCATAGATTTTCCTTTCGAAAATCCCCGGATGACAGTCAAAGTTTACCAATGGAATCACCAGTTCCTCCTAGCACGGCAGAATCGAGGGCCATTATTACTCCCATGCCAAGCCCCGTACCTGCCGCTACTCCAATCAGTGTGAACAATCTGCGTCAGGCGTCATCGGCTAAATCATTGCGAAAGTTCTTAGTCGACCGGCCGCGATCGAGCACTTCGATACCAGGCAAAACAAGGTATTATTACAACGGTTTCGTATTACGATACTTTATGATTGTACGTTATCAGTCTGTAACAGTGTTTCCCTAACCTGGGTGCCGTTTGCAAGGCCCAGGAGTGCCACGAACAATCTAAGAGAATTATTTTTCTATTAAGTTAAATACCACCAGGTATGACAGTGAATGATGCTTGCAAAATAGACTGACTGCTTATAGCAATGTCTATAATTCACGAACAAAATGCAGAATGCGGTTTACTTCACATTGTTCTTACTTGTGTTTGTCATGCGGCAAAAGAAAAAATGTTGGGAACCACTGGTCTATAATCTCCCCCTGTAAATTTTTCAGGCTATTATACAATCTGTTTAGCAGGTATTGTAATTTGTACTTCTACTGTTTAGCCATTTGCCGCTCGGGCAAAGTATGTTTATCAAACTTACATTTCGAAAAGTAATCGTTAATGCACAAATTGCCAACCTGCAAAGAAACGATAGCCATAACATTTTGATAAGGCTCTCTTGATGAACGCAGGTACGTCCTTGTTAAGTCGGATCCGCCGCACTTTACTAAGTCTACACGAACGCCGAGTCCCACCAAGCTGGAAGAAGATCTTCTTAAGCAGAGGTTCCCGACCCAGCATCACCAACTCATGCGATCCCTCGGCAAACTCGAACCTAGCGACGAAAAATGGTGCAGTGACACCAAGTCAAGCGACGACGACGACCACCAGGCTCGCAACGTCAGGTATTCAAGCAAAAGTCCCCGTAGAAGCAGCGCTATCGAAGCTACTTCACGATCGCTAGCGGCTGGCAGTGATTTGTACAGTGGTCGTCCTTCAGTGAGGGAAAGCGCCCCGGCTTTCTTACAATCCCGAGCAAGAGATTCGTCGTTGATTTCAGTTCTACATCGTAAGAGTTCCCACTACGTTCCAGCAGCTTTTAAAGTTTGATGTCATTCGTGATGTTTGTATTTAAGTCTATTATTTTCACGGCATAACATTTATCTAACATGCTAGCTATATCCAACACTGTGTCGTTTTTACATATTTGTGTGATGTAACATATTTAATAGCATTTGCATTTATTTACTCATGCTTGTTGTGGATGCTTGCAACACTATGTGACAAATACAACCCAACTATTTTTTGTGGTTACCCACGTGTTTTAACGAGGAGATGACAACATCAACAACAACAACAACAACAACAACAGTAAGCAAAGCACCCAATGTAGCCGAAATAGGAGCAAAACTCAAGTGGCAATGCTTCATCAATTGCAATCCGATGGGTTGATCCCAATTAATGTGGCCAACTGAAAAAAAATAAAAAACGATCCAACGGTACGAATAGGTATTTCGACGGTGCACTTACTGTTATTAGGCCGCATTTAGACTTTGTTTCGCCTACCGAATATAACAAATTAAACAAACAAACATACTTGGTAAAATCACTAAATTTATCACTACACAAGAGAACGACTAAAATATTGCTTTAATTGGTCGAGTCGATTGATTAACTCTATTCCGATTTAAGCAAAACCAACACACTGGTAAGATAGATACGAACGTTGCATAAGAGCTACTACAGAGAGATTTGTTGTTTCAATGCATATTCCTGTTCGGTTTGTTCACCAGCATATCCAAACAAAATCAGTCGCGACTGCGCACACGTAGTCTGACAACCTGTTCATTGTCCAAGTTAATATTTACCTCGTAGAGATGTCAGAGTCCAATTGGCTTGCGCCGGTCTCAAACCTGGGCGACATCGGTTCGTACTGGACAGCAAAGAAAGTTAAGCAGGAAGATCCGATTGTTAAACCTCCTAACACAGGCATGCCACGAGGAACAAGGCAAGCGGAGTATTCGTCAACCAAAAGCAAGGGAATCTATATTCTCGATGAACGCGAAATAGGTAATTTTTTGGTAAAACAGGACAGAATGCTCGTTCATGATCGCAGAACTACGAAAGTTAAAATTGTCTCACAGGCACGTAGGACAAATGACGTGTCCGACAGACATTATCCGGACCAGCACAATTTATTGTTGTGTGGGAATTCAACGTTTAGGCAGTTATTTGGAAAAACTGATTTCAGTACAAAGGATTATTTTGTAAAAAATGATTTTTTTAATTTAATTGAATACAACTGGTACAATTTTATCAACAACTTTTCTGTACTGCATGGGGTTTAGGGTTTTCAGTCAGATTCTTTTCCACGTCTTGAAGTTCCAGTGTTGATAATACACCGGTGTATGTTCAATTACAGTTAGCGGCGTTTTTGTGTGATATTTTTCTAATACGTAGATTAATACTTGCAAACATGCCTGGAATGCGCAAAGATAAGGACGAGGAAGCTGGTAAGTGGTATAAAAATAAAATGTAGGCAGCCAAACAAAACGGACCAATTTTGCATAATTTTTACATCTAGACATTTATTTCCCTTAATCGTGGACAGAAAATAAATTGTGGATAACTGCACTATCTGTTATTTTTCCAGGAAGTGGAAACCCGTTTGCATGCATCGAAAGAACCACTGTCTTGCAGGAAGCAAGGGTCTTTCAACAAACTCCAATCAACCCCCGAAAATGCTGCGAGATTTTGACAAAAATCATTTACCTGATCAACCAGGGGGAAATAATCACTACAAATGAAGCAACTGAAACGTTTTTTGCAATGACAAAATTGTTTCAATCAAGTGATGTAAGTAACCAACATTTTGCCACAAGAACAATAATTTCAACTATTTTACCGACCTATTAGGTGATTATGAGAAGAATGTGTTATCTGACTATCAAAGAGATGGCAAAGATGACTGAAAATGCTTTCATTGTTACCCAAAGGTATAACATGTTCATAACAGTAGCATATGTATACATACATGTATCGATACATGTGTATTTACTTCATGCCCTAACTAAATTTACCCATATTTTTCCATTTAAGTTTAACAAAAGACATGAATGGAAGAGAGGACATCTTTCGTGCTGCAGCTGTCCGAGCTTTGTGTGCAATTACAGATTCTAGCACCCTGCAAGGAATAGAACGTTACATGAAGCAGGCAATTGTCGATAAGGTACTTGTTTATAAACCAGGCTTGTTGCATAACATTAGTGGTTGTTGCTGTTAACTGTTTTTTTAATGCCAGGTACACTCTGTTGCGAGTGCAGCTCTAGTGTCAGCCTTGCATTTGACCAAGCACACCAACGACTTCGTCAAGCGCTGGGTCAATGAAGTCCAGGAGTCTTGCTCCAGCGACAATGTTATGGTCCAGGTACATGATCAGACTGAGCAACATTTATGATCACGACATTCTTTCAATCTGATTATTATGTTTTAGTATCATGCTCTGGGTTTGCTGTACCACTTGCGCAAAAAGGATCGTTTAGGAACATCCAAAATGGTCAGAAAATTTATGAAATCTGGTTTGAAGTCACCATTTGCCTACTGCATGTTGATTAGAATTGCCAGTAGACTGCTGGAGGAAGAGGATGCAGGGTAAATACATGTTGGTGTAAACAAATCCCGCATTTTAAGCCAGGCCTTAGTTTGGAGTTTAGGATTTCCTACTGAACTATTTTTGCTAAAGAATTTTTTTTCTAGGCATGACAGTCCCCTATATGACTTCATTGAAAGTTGTTTGCGCAACAAGCATGAACTGGTGATTTATGAAGCTGCATCGGCCATTGTCAACATGCAGAACTGTACTGCCAGGGAGTTGGCACCAGCTGTGTCAGGTAAAATGTGTGCAAAAACCAATGCCCTTTTCCAGTGAACTAGGCTGCCTAAAATTTGAAAACAGTTCAGGCTGAGTGAAGGCCTATCTTATACCAATAAAAACCTTTTTCCTGGTTCCAGAATTTGGACACAGTTGGCAGTATATTTGTTTTAGTGTTTTGCCAGTGAAAAGGCCAAAATCTGTATGTTATACCCAGTAAATGTTTTTAACACCCAGCATCAGTCTCCTGAAAAGGCAACATAACTTCCATAAATCATGACTTTGATCCAAAGTGGTATAACTACTGTCTGAATACCAGCATTCAATTGTTTTTAACCATGATGTTACTTTACCGAATGGTGTTAGAACTTGACATAACAATTTATGTTTAGTTTTGCAGCAGTTTATTTCCTCCCCTAAACCATCAATGCGATATGCTGGTGTAAAGACTCTTAGTAAGGTACTGAGCCTCCAACTCCAAAGCCAACAAGCTTGCTTTCGTTGTAGTGTAGCAACCCTGTTTAATTTGGCATGATGTTGTGTTACGACTCTGCAACATACTAACTTGCCAGTGCAAAATCTGTAGTCCTCATTCTTTTGCACTTCCATGACATTTGTAGTGTTGCTTGGTTNACAACAACAACAACAACAACAACAACAAACGAGGAGATGACAACATCAACAACAACAACAACAACAACAACAGTAAGCAAAGCACCCAATGTAGCCGAAATAGGAGCAAAACTCAAGTGGCAATGCTTCATCAATTGCAATCCGATGGGTTGATCCCAATTAATGTGGCCAACTGAAAAAAAATAAAAAACGATCCAACGGTACGAATAGGTATTTCGACGGTGCACTTACTGTTATTAGGCCGCATTTAGACTTTGTTTCGCCTACCGAATATAACAAATTAAACAAACAAACATACTTGGTAAAATCACTAAATTTATCACTACACAAGAGAACGACTAAAATATTGCTTTAATTGGTCGAGTCGATTGATTAACTCTATTCCGATTTAAGCAAAACCAACACACTGGTAAGATAGATACGAACGTTGCATAAGAGCTACTACAGAGAGATTTGTTGTTTCAATGCATATTCCTGTTCGGTTTGTTCACCAGCATATCCAAACAAAATCAGTCGCGACTGCGCACACGTAGTCTGACAACCTGTTCATTGTCCAAGTTAATATTTACCTCGTAGAGATGTCAGAGTCCAATTGGCTTGCGCCGGTCTCAAACCTGGGCGACATCGGTTCGTACTGGACAGCAAAGAAAGTTAAGCAGGAAGACCCGATTGTTAAAACTCCTAACACAGGCATGCCACGAGGAACAAGGCAAGCGGAGTATTCGTCAACCAAAAGCAAGGGAATCTATATTCTCGACGAACGCGAAATAGGTAATTTTTTGGTAAAACATGACAGAATGCTTGTTCATGATCGCAGAACTACGAAAGTTAAAACTGTCTCACAGGCACGTAGGACAAATGACGTGTCCGACAGACATTATCCGGACCAGCACAATTTATTGTTGTGGGGGAATTCAACGTTTAAGCAGTTATTCGGAAAAACTGATTTCAGTACAAAGGATTATTTTGCAAAAAAATGTTTTTTTTAATTTAATTGAATACAAGTGGTACAATTTTATCAACAACTTATCTGTACTGCATGGGATTTAGGGTTTTCAGTCAGATTCTTTTCCACATCTTGACTTTCCGGTGTTGATAATACACCGGTGTATGTTCAATTACAGTCAGGGGCGTTTTTGTGTAATATTTTTCTAATCCGTAGATTAATACTTGCAAACATGCCTGGAATGCGCAAAGATAAGGACGAGGAAGCTGGTAAGTGGTATAAAAATAAAATGTAGGCAGCCAAACAAAACGGACCAATTTTACATAATTTTTACATCTGGACATTTATTTCCCTTAATCGTGGACGGAAAATAAGTTGTGGATAACTGCACTATCTGTTATTTTTCCAGGAAGTGGAAACCCGTTTGCATGCATTGAAAGAACCACTGTCTTGCAGGAAGCAAGGGTCTTTCAACAAACTCCAATCAACCCTCGAAAATGCTGCGAGATTTTGACCAAAATCATTTACCTGATCAACCAGGGGGAAATAATCACTACAAATGAAGCAACTGAAACGTTTTTTGCAATGACAAAATTGTTTCAATCAAGTGATGTAAGTAACCAACATTTTGCCACAAGAACAATAATTTCAACTATTTTACCAACCTAATAGGTGATTATGAGAAGAATGTGTTATCTGACTATCAAAGAGATGGCAAAGATGACTGAAAATGCTTTCATTGTTACCCAAAGGTATAAAATGATAATAACAGTAGTATATACATATATCAATACATGTATATTTACTTCATGGCCTGACTGAATTCACCCATTTTCTCATTTAAGCCTAACAAAAGACATGAATGGAAGAGAGGACATCTTTCGTGCTGCAGCTGTCCGAGCTTTGTGTGCGATTACAGATTCAAGCACCCTGCAAGGAATAGAACGTTACATGAAGCAGGCAATTGTTGACAAGGTACTTACTTGTTGCATAAAATTAATGGTTGTTGCTTATAACTGTTTTTTTTAATGCCAGGTACACTCTGTAGCGAGTGCAGCTCTAGTGTCAGCCTTGCATTTGACTAAGCACACCAATGACTTTGTCAAGCGCTGGGTCAATGAAGTCCAAGAGTCTTGCTCCAGCGACAATGTTATGGTCCAGGTACATGATCAGACTGAGCAACATTTATGATCATGACACTCTTTCAATCTGATTGTTATGTTTTAGTATCATGCTCTGGGTTTGCTGTACCACTTGCGCAAAAAGGATCGTTTAGGGACATCCAAAATGGTCAGAAAATTTATGAAATCTGGTTTGAAGTCACCATTTGCCTACTGCATGTTGATTAGAATCGCCAGTAGACTGCTGGAGGAAGAGGATGCAGGGTAAATACGTGTTGGTGTAAACAAGTGTTTTAAGCCAGGCCTTGGTTTGGAGTGAAGGATTTCCTACTGAACTATTTTTGCTGAAGATTTTTTTTTCTAGGCATGACAGTCCCCTATATGACTTCATTGAAAGTTGTTTGCGCAACAAGCATGAACTGGTGATTTATGAAGCTGCATCGGCCATTGTCAACATGCAGAACTGTACTGCCAGGGAGTTGGCACCAGCTGTGTCAGGTAAAATGTGTGCAAAAACCAATGCCCTTTTTCCTAAAGTTTGTTGTCAAGCCAGTGAAGTAGGCTGCCTAAAATTTTAAAACGGTTCAGGCTGAGTGAAGGCCCATCTCATACCAATAAAAACCTTTTTCCTGCTTCCAGAATTTGGACACAGTTGGGAGTATATTTGTTTTAGTGTTTTGCCAGTGATGTGGTTAAAATCTGTATGTTATATCCAGTAACTGTTTTTTACACCCAGCATCAGTCTCCTGAAAAGGCAACATAACTTCCATAAATCATGACATTGATCCAAAGTGGCATAACTACTGTTTGAATACCAGCACTCAATTGTTCTAAGTTAAACAAAAGTTACACAAGATCTTTCTCAATTGTTGGGTTTGACCATGATGTTACTTTACCGAATGATTTTTAGAACTTGACATAACAATTTATGTTTAGTTTTGCAGCAGTTTATTGCCTCCCCTAAACCATCAATGCGATATGCTGGTGTAAAGACTCTTAGTAAGGTACTGAGCCTCCAACTCCAAAGCCAACAAGCTTGCTTTTGTTGTAGTGAAGCAACCCTGTTTAATTTGGCATGATGTTGTGTTACGACTCTGCAACATACTAACTTGCCAGTGCAAAATCTTTAGTCCTCATTCCTTTGCACTTCCACGACATTTGTAGTGTCGCTTGGTTTCTTTTTATTGGCTTCTGTTGCTTAACCCTATCCTTGCTGTTTTTCTGCAGTCCTTCAACTTTTTCTCAGTTCACCAAAACCCTCATTTAGATATGCTGGCGTAAGAACACTAAACAAGGTATTGCTCACTTGCATACACTCATAGTTAAAATTTGAAAAAAAATCTTTAAACTACATTTGAACGTAATAAACTACATTGCAGTTTAAGACAATTTAAAATGCATTTGCATGTATGCGTATTACACGAGTAATTTTCCTTTGTTCAATTAGTGTAAAAAGAAATAGTTTTGTTCAAGTAGTGGAAAATTCTAGGCTGTTTTTGTGTGGTAATCTTTCTTTTTTAGAAATTTTTGACCTAATTTTATTGATAAATGCATGCTCTTTTGCCATTATCTGCAGCAAAATTTTGCTTACATGTTTTTTTATAAGCACACTTTAAAATATACATGTGCTTGTATTGTAAAGTTTCATGTCAATAGCTTTCAAAAGCAATAGCTTGCTCACATAGTAATGTCACATAATATTGTTATTTAAGTCAAATATGTGTTTTATTGAGCATGACATAAGCTTTAAACTTGTTGTTATTAATGACCAAAGGTTGCAATGAAACACCCATCAGCTGTCACTGCCTGCAACTTGGATTTGGAAAATCTCATTACTGATGTAAACAGGAGCATTGCAACTTTGGCAATCACTACCCTCCTTAAGGTAAGCAATTTGTCTGTTTGTTGTTTATCTTCTGAGTATTTTTGTTGGAAAAATTTGTAACTTTGTAATTGAGAAAAACACATACCCCATTTTGTAAATACAAATATGCATGAAATGGTCCACAACTAACTTTTTGTTACTGGCATGATATTTTTATGTATGGATTATGGATTAGAATCACAAATCATACAACTTTCAAGTTGGTTATTTTCTTACTAGACTGGTAGTGAGAGCAGTGTGGACAGGTTGATGAAACAAATCACATCGTTCATGTCAGAGATTTCAGATGAGTTTAAAGTCGTTGTGGTTAAAGCAATTTCTGCACTCTGTCAGAAATACCCCAGGAAACATGCTGTAATGATGAATTACCTTTCATCCATGTTGAGAGATGAGGTGTGTCCAATGTGCTCTGATTTTGCCCTTGTTGACATTTCTGTCCCAAAGTGAAAACTTATTGAACTTAGACACATCGCTGCTGTTTAACATGCTTTTGCATTTGCATGACTATGCTGTTTTGTAAAAAGGCTCATAATATCTTTTTGTTTGGTGCAGAGGGTTTTTATGCATTATTATTTAAAGGGAGATATAATTACAAAATGGATCTCAAGGATTTACTGAATTTGTTTCTCTAGGGTGGATTTGAATACAAAAAGGCGATCGTTGAGTGCATCATTGCAATTTTGGAGGAATCCCCTGAGTCAAAAGAAAGTGGCCTTGCCCATCTCTGCGAGTTTATTGAAGTAAGTAGCTAATGTTAGCTCATGCATTGTTACACATCGTACTGTAAATTCAATTGGTTTTGTCAATGCATAATACTGAATGGTTAACTATAATAACTTACCTGTTGGCTTGTAGGATTGTGAACACACGGTTCTTGCCACCAAGATCATTCACCTGCTC
>QXVZ01014227.1:0-17992 GCA_008931825.1 Phallusia fumigata | reverse complement strand
TGGATTTCCCGACTGATTTGAATGTCAACGCTTTTATTCAAAGCAACTGTGACGCCCAAACCAAATATGAAACTTAAAACCCGGCAAAATAACCTTTATTCCATTGTGGAGTGCCAAGTAAAAGGGAACTGGATATTATGTGTAATTGCGGAAGTTTGGTTAATCTATTTCAATACAGGTACAATTTGCCATTGAAGTCAATTGAAGCACATAATTTGTTTGTTTGTTTTTAATTATCAGTTGGTTGGCTGAATAACGCTTGAATGTGAAGATAGTCGTCAAGCCATCTGCCTCATTTCAGTTCCGGGCAGGACAGGAATGGTGCTTGTTTTTTTAATCCTAGGGAATTTCTTCGGTTTTATCCGTAAGCTTTTAATGGGGATTGTTGGAACAATGCCGATCAAGTTTCTTGCTCAAGGAAACACAAGCGACCCACACGAGATTAGAACCCACAACCTTGCGAGCACAAAGTGATTGCGCTGACGGTCATATGGTGAAGAGTAAGCTGCACGTAACATGTTGGAGGTTCAGACGTTTGACAACCAGGGCATTTTCTAGGTTGTAAAGGGTTTTATTACCAGTCTCCTCAACACTCTTTCCGCCCAGATTCACCATTTACAAGGTCACAAGCACAGGAACTTTCGCGACATTTTATGTGTGGCAACTTTTACGACGTCCGCACAGTTCCGCGAAAACTTTTACGCAACCGGTATGAAAACGCCAGGCGAGACTGCAAGGACAATAAGTTCTAATATGGGGCCGTCTGAAAACTGAAGGTTGGTCAAATACGCCGGGCAAAGTGCTTGTTTACAAAAGAACTACATAAACGTCGTTGGTCCAACGCGAAGTTGGAGAAAAATCACGAAACGGTGTGTAAATTCAGTCTGGTCACGTGCCAACAAACAAACGACAGACGAGTGACATTAGCTTCATTGTCGCGACATTACAATGTAATAATCGCGGCTGTGGCAACGATGAAACACAATTGGTGATGTGCTCGTTTTATTGTGATTGTTGTCTACCAATGTGTATGTTAATACTGTAGTGAAAGGGTAAATGCCACAAGGAAGGGGGCGGAGAATGGGCGTGGCTATCACGGCTGTGCCAATAGTTATGCGGCTGTTTGGGTCAAATAAAGCGCTGATTCATTTAATTTCCTTAGACGAAAATTAAGTTTTACTATTTTACAGTGCAAAGGTCAAAACAGCGACTTACAAAATGTCTGTAAGTAACATTAGGGGCAAACGTTGGCATTTTGGTGAAATGGTGTTTAATAAGGTAGAATTTGAACCGTTTTCTTTTCCCAATCAGTGACATAACTTTACGGATTCTTGCGATTTACCGAATTGTAATTTGCTGTGCGAGATCCTAATTATGGAAACAAAGTTTAACGATTTAAAAAATGTGCAAGGCCCTGTAGGTAATTGTCTCTGCGTAGGAACGTTACCATAGGAAAATTGAGCTCGAAGCAGAACAATCACAACACACTGATTAACATTCCACATTTTATGGTTCATTTTTTTTCGACCTCATCTTAACGTTCCTTAGTAAAATTGATTTTTGGCCTCCCTAAATTCTGGAAGACCGCCCAGGCCGGCAGACATTGTCGCGACTCTGGTTTATGAACAGCTGGTGGCCCCGCTAAGTGGTTCTGAATCAGACACTTGGATTTTTAACCCGATTTATCGAGTGCTGAATTTTGATCCCTCGGCCGCACTGACACATCGTTGATAATTGATTTCCAACCTGGAATTGACAGCACCGACAGTAGGGGGAGCAACAAACACAAGATAGAGATATTAAGACCTGGTTTCGTGATACACAAGGTCACAAACACTTTATAATGACGGTGTAGCTGCCGCGCGTTCAACCTCGATCCACGAACTGTGACCTTCACCTTTTTGCGCCTTATAGTTTTAACGTTGCGCAGCTATTTCCGGCCTGGTGATTGATAGTGGTATTGTGTCGCCATGATTTCTTTCACCAAGCGAAACAAACTTTCATTTACTAAAACGTTTCGCTACATCTACATATGTTGCGACTTTTATGTGTGGCATGGGTGGCAATAAAGACAGATTCGTGGTTGTAACTTGGTTCAAACAANCGTTCTATCTTGATCCACCAATTGTGCCCACCTCGTAACGTCCTAATGCAGCTATTTCCTGTTGTGCAGCTATTTCCTGCTTAATGAATGTTTCAGTGCAATTCTTTCGCTCTTCACCAAGCGAAAGAACTCAACTCAACTCATCTGTAATTTTCGGTTTCAAAAGGTCATTACTGCAAAGTACACACGGGCGTGCAACAACACGCACACCGGGGCGGACAGTAATTCCTTTGTGCAGCGCATAGGCGGTCGAAAGTAGAGAGATATTAGCGGGAGGAAAATCCAAAGTTCAAATTCAGCAGTAGCACAAGCGCTCCGTATCGGGATGGGCAAACACACAAGGCTCACTGGAGACTAAAACACGGCGAAAACAACTGATAAAAGCGGTAAAACGGCACGTCCCTATCACGCAATAACAAGCGAAAATTGCTTTCTCGAGTGCGGAATTTGTTCGCACATGATACCACTATAGGCTTGTTCAATTTGTGGCCAACTGATAAACCTCAAGTAGGAGGCGGGGCATAGAGTTGAACTCTTGAACCTACTGCGAAACACTACATGGAAACGAGGGGGTGTTTTCTTTTGCCAAGTTCAACATGATGTCAAAACCGCGAAGCGTTAACTGTATTTTTAATTGTAATATTGCTCTTTCAACAATAGACCAAGTAAAACAGACTTTTATTCTAGATTACACGATATTAACTAGGAAGTAACATAAAAAGTATTGTGTTTTTCACCTTTTACCCGCAGCATTGTTCTTGAAACGCTTTAGCGGTTACAGCGTGGCATTAAATATAAAGTAGCAAACTGAATCAAGAATGTACAGTATGAAATTGAACGCCATTGGTAACAATTCCAACTAGAGAACCGTTTAGAACCCTATTTGGTGTTGTAACCATTAAAAACCGTATTAGTTAAGCACTATGAATTTTTCGAAAATGCGTTGCCAAGAATCAATGCGTCACATGTCGAAAAAAGTATTTCAGGATTGACAAATTTTACCGGAAAATTTTAGGTATTTTTTGTCCTGACAAACGTACAAGCGATTTACGGAATGCGACACGTAACGAATGTGGAATATTATCACAGATAAGGGACAAGCACGTGGTAGCTCTCGCGTAAGGAGAAACGCCCGGTGACTGCCTTGCAGCAATGATCAGGCATTGGTTCGCAGACGTATGCATTTTGCAGCAAAACTGATTTGTCAAGTTCTTGTAACTAACAACAAATTTAAAAAAGGCAAAGGAGACGAACACTTTCATCAAAATTAAATCACATTTTTCGGAACGTACCATGCGGCGAAAGTAATAAGGCTAACATACAACAACTAAGCAAAGTGGCCGTATCTTATGAGGGGGGCATTACCCCTAAAGATTAGGTTTTTATTCGTTTATGTAACATAGTCTTAAAACATGTAAGCTGGTTTATACAAGGGATAAAAAGCGACTTGTTTAATACAACCTTCATATCTGGTACCGGGCTTGTTGTTAATGATGATGAAAAAGCTTAGGAAGGCTCGTTTGGTTCTGTATACTCGCTCTGATAATTACGAACAAATCCTTGTCCACAGCATTCATTTGACCCTAGAATTTCTACCTTCTCTGCGGGGTAGAAGGGCAAATACAGAGCCAAAATGGATTGAAGCAATATGAACATTTTAAATCCCAAAGTTACGACTTCACCGTAACTCGTAAAAGTCACCTCACAACAGGTTTATATTTCTTGTGAACAGTAAACGGTGTTCCTAAAAAATGAGCCACATTGTCAATACAAGATTCCAGAAAATGTAAAGAGTCGGTAAGCGAACATTTAAACGAAAGAAATTACGCTTTATTGTTAGGTCATACGCTCTATTGTTAGGTCATCAATCACATGACACACCCATCCGATCGACCGATCGCGTTCCTACAGAATTTCAGTGAGAGTGACGTCATCTTATCAAAAACGCGATAACGCGAACTATTACGTCATCAACGAAACGCTCCAAATCGTGTGATCATCAAGTATTGGATGGGCACTACTGTTTGTTAGTATGTCATTCGTAGTTTCAACGCCACACTTGTACTAGAAATAACTCACTTTTAATTGTCTTTGTTAACGACATTTATGGATCCTTATTAAAGTAATGTCACCCAAGCTTATTTCCTGAGGTTAAAACAAGAGGCAGATACCGAAATTAATACCAACCAGCTTACAGATCCCTGGTGCTTTCTACATGAGCAAATTGGAGACACCCCAATGTAGAGGCAACTGTACATCTATATCCGCAACATGGTTTAGTTCGCGACAGTTTTTAAGTTTATTCGAAACGCAGAAGGCGAAGTTTCCGGCCATCCTAAATACGGTGGAGCGTAAAATAGCCCAAAATGCACAAGTTAAACAAGAAGTATAGAGGCCCAACGTCAATGAACCAGCTTACAAATCGCTGGTGCTTTCCACATGACAAAACTGGAGACAGGGCAAACTATACTGTCCCGCGCAACAAACGAAAATTTCATTCTGGTTCGTGCCGTCGACATCAATCGGCCAAAGGTCAACACGACTGACTGACTGTAATTGTGGATTAACATCGCTTCAAAACCAAAAATCCACATTATTAAGTTGCCAAAGTTTTTCTTTCTGGGCAGCCTCCCTTAAGTGACGACGTACTTATGTTGGGCGCCTTTGTTGCTTTCAGGGAATTACTGCCGTGGTTTTATGACTGGACAGAAAAATAAGAGCTTCGAAATGGGAGAAAGCAATGCTGGTGTGGGGCAGAGTCAATAAACGTTTAATAGTTGTCCTTCCAGCGCCTTTGAGACCTTGTTTTGGCCGAGAATCGTGTTTGTTTGGCCAAGACTCCCTTCCTGGGCCAATAACCTTCTCACAAGCTAAATTTACGACCTAGTATTAAGTTGCTGCCAGGAGTTAATGATATACGCTGGATAGACGGAAAACTTCTAAGAGATGAATTTGACTGCTGCAAAAAACTTGACTCATTTCATGCGGAAAATCTGATGATTTGTGTGGTTTGGGAAGTTTGTGAAAACATTTTGCGACACGTAGCACACTGTTGTACAGGGTTAAGGGTCCAAGGCTGGATAGTCTGAGTTTCACATCCCGCCTCATACCTTGATCACTGCTTTTGCATCGATTTAAATACACAATAAAATTATCTGTAATGGTTGGTTGTCCAACAGGCTGCGATGCTAACCAACCAATGCCGAACGAACATTTATAACCAACCGCCCAGCAACGCCAACGGAAGAAACAAAAAAAAACATTTTCGCCCAATGAATCTAAGCGGCAATATTTTGCGCCAATTTAAGACACGTTGATCCCCCCTCCCCCCTCAGTGTAGTAGCCTGAAAAAAAAGCGGTCAAGGCGATCACATTGCCATCGAACCCTCTTAACCCTTGCACCCTTGCGAATCAAGTGAGTTTGGTATTCACGGAATGTCAACCAAGCACTCGAACTCTGCTTAACACAGATAACGCGGTTTCGTACCGAGCTGCCTGAACAAATGTTTTCGGGAATGTAGCGACGCCACAACGCGCAAAGTAAATTGATTTTTAGTCACCCACGCTCTACTGCGGTGATGTTTTCGGCGAATAAAAGCCTGCGTTACTTGGAACGCTGTTGAAACTAAAAAGCTAAAGCAAAAACAATCAAGTGGAGTAATGGTAAAAATTTGAAGATTGGGCGGAGTTAAAAGTTTGCATATTATCCCTAAGGGGCGACTGACGAGGTGACATTAGGTCTTCGCCAACAAGCAACACAAATCGGATTATTATTTACTATAATACCGAAATTACTTGTAAATTTATGTAAAATTTAGCCCAAAAACGTTTCTGTTTATAAAATTTTTGATAGATTTCCACTTCAGACAACTTTTTTAGTTTTATTTTTTGCAGTTTTATCGGTAAATTGTAAATTTAGGCCCGCAGTTTGCAATTTCGGTACTTTCTGCGTTTTATCTAAAATTCGGTGCTGTATGTCATTTCTTAGTGTGGACAAAATCAATCTTAAAAACAACTTTAAAAGAATCGAGGCGACCATTTTTGGAGGTGCGAATGGAGGCATTTTTCTGTCAAGGCGATGATGAACGAATGACTAACAGAACTTGTCGCCGCTCTCGGCGTCTAGAGATGTGGCTGACGGCTGATTGTGCTGGAGATATTTTGGTACCGATGTTATTGCTTTGTGTGTGAAGACCGCCTGTCGTGAAATTCATAACTGCCCTTGTTACTCATGGGCCTGTTGGCGTGTTTCATGTGCTTGAGTTCCAAGGAATACGGCGACACTTATGATTTTATGACGTACAATAAATATATTTAGAAGACACAAACGCTGGGTTTGGCATGTCTTAGAACCAGCCAACAAGCCACAAACGCCTACAGAAGTCAATTTTGTAGAAAAAGCTAACGTTTACGACAACGTTTTCTGCCAATTATGCTGATAATCACGTTTTGTGCGGGACTGTTAAGAGCGTTTAACGTTTTCACCCCGTCACGCACTTAATGTGAATCATTTTAGCGGCGCATAGGCAAATAGTTCACCCTCGGATTTATAGCGAGGGACCAAAACAGATTCCACTCGGTTTATTCACCATCCTCATTCTGTCAGATTAATTTCCAAGAGTTCCAAAACACTTACAAGCAATCCAAAGTAAATGTTTTTCCACAACAGGTCCGGAAAATGCTTCTAGCAACTTTTGGGGTCTTTGATTCAACTTTTGTTCAACATTTTCGTAAACACACACATTTCAACAGTTGCAATACGAGATTTGGTCATCATGTTTTAAACTTAAGGATAAATTAAGTTGTGAAAGTCTAATCAATCAAAGTGGTCGTATAGAACAAGAGAATTTGCTTTGGTATGTGAATGAACGCGGGTTACAACAATCTGTCTGCTGAGCAACGTCGAATGTCAGGGAAAGCACGCAAAAATGACGATAACATACCTGCGGTCAACAGGGGCCATTAACGCGGGCTAATGAGCCCCGAATCGCCGCGCACAAGTGCTTTTTATCCCGATCTTGAAATCACTCGACAAAGAGCCAAACAAACACTGAACAAATGTTGACAGTCGTTTTCTGAGAGAGAAGATTTAAATCTCTCCGATGCGCATTGATAAGCCAGAGGTTTCTAAGCCCTTAAAACAGCCGACACTCCGACATGGGGTGAACACGGCTATGGAATAAAAGATCTCTGGGTGCAGTAGTGTTTGCAAAGGAATTCATTGTGGAATTTCGGGAGTGGGAACAAATTTACCGGAGGAATGTGCGGACATCGAGGACAATAGGGTGCATAGTTTGGTCTTATAATAGTTCACCGTGTTTTATTGCCAAAATTGGTTGTAAAATGGGAACGAATGTTTTGGAAACAAAACGAAATATTTGATTCCCACGTTTAGAGAATTCGTCGTGGAACAAAGGCGTTTTTGTATCTTCTGTTCCTCTTATATAGTTTTTATTTCCAAAGAAGGTTAAGACTACATAACAGAATTTGCAAATAACCAAAACAATCAGCTTAACATAAACTTGAAACTATGTGTAAAACTATACATTCAAATAAAGTAACCTTAAAAAAGGTTTAGTACAGATTGAACCATTGCGCATTCCAGCTTTTTTATGAGAAACCTTCATCATCTCTGCTTATTTTTATTGCATATTTCTAATATTTGTTCCAAGTGATTAAAAGCCAAAAGCGATACGTTCCCACATCGAACGATGCCTTCTCCAAACCCAGTGATTTTATAATATCGCTGCATCGCTGCATGCAAGGTATTTGCGTCAAAGCGACCTTAAATACCCTAAGACTCTTTAAAACCCAACGACGTGTAAAAGTGTCACGGGCGTTTCCACAGCAGGATGCAGTCACGCAGCAAAGGCACGTTTTTTCGGGTGATTGACGATCGAACCTGTCAAAACCGACAAGGGTATGACCGTGTACAAACACCTTAGCCGATACCTGGCACTATCGGTTACGCTATGATGTCACTGTGACGTCACGTCACGTTTGGGGGAGGATTTACGCTCTGTTGGAAATGCACAACGCGCTGGCGAGATTGAATGCGAGTTGAGTGTTAATTTGACACGAACTGAATCTCGTGATATGTTGATGTTTTGAGAAGTGGTTTTAATTACTCCCGACTCCAGAAAGATTGCAAAGTCGGAGTTTTCAAGTCTGTTGTTAAGCGGCTTCATAACAAAAAATCATGATTTTAATGCAACACTCTACGTGGTGTAATTTCCAGTTTGCTCACTGATAGTTGGAATGCATTGTTGTTTGGAATGTTAAAATTTGCGGCTTTTCGCTGGTTAAGTTGCGGAATAAATCCGCGGATCGACCTTCATGGAATGGAAACGACATATCCGCAATTGGATTAATGCAACACAGCTATCTATAACGCAATCAACCAACTGTACACTTAATACGGACACAGTTGCCTGGCGAACCAATTACCAAATTTTGTCCATAACAATCGCCAAAAAAGCCACTTAGTTTGACATTTTGACATTACCGCCAACAATACACGAAACCGTCAAACCACAAAATAACGTTTACAAATCAAACCACATAACGTCAAAAAAAATTAGGACTTCTAAAAATGTTAACGGATTTCCACCAATGGGAAAAAGGGTTCGTTTCGTGAGTTAATACTTTGTGGTTGACGACAAAATTCTCCCATCGTTATCCAGTCTAACGGCACAGGTGTTAACACAAACTATAGCGTTTCTACGTCACGTTGATCAAGTGACGTTGTCATAACGGTGTGAGTCACAGAAATATAATTGAGGCTAAAATTAACCAGTGGAAAAGTTTATGACGGTTGGGGAATGACGACAAGAAGTTAGTGAAACCGATTTTTTGATGAATTCTATTTTTAGTAAGTGTTTGATTGACAAATAGTAGAGCGTTGGACAAATTAAAGTATTTTTGTGGTGGAAATAATATTAAAACGGGGTTTCCTACATAGTTTCTTAGAACCGAAGTTCTCAGTATGACTTATGTTGTTTAAATTGTCCATTGTTTTTAGATTCTGTCCAAGATCGGAAGCAATAAAATCTTGTCGCCATCTGGAATTTAAAAATGTTTCGCTTGAAAACGAAAAAAATCAAACACTTATTAACTCAATATTAGAGTTGCTGTAAAGACATTTTTCTTATTAACTCAATATTAGAGTTGTTGCATAGACAAATAATGAAAATTTTGTTACAATATTTGACTTTTTTAAAATTAATGACTAATAAAACACCACGAATTCTCCTTCATAATTATGAAGGTTACAGTTACGAGAAAGAAAAAATCGTTTTACAACTGTTGAAATTCACACGATTAGTTGTATTGAGAAACATCCTTAAACTTTCACATGCAACGTATGTGAAGGTGCGTAGCAAGTCTTAATAGCCGGCGTCTATTTTAAGCCTCAACCGCTGAAGTCTGCGATTGCAACGTGTTGAGATCTATCCTCTAAGGCGGATAATTGACGCAAATTACGACGTTGCGTGACCACGCATTTTACGTCGCTTACGTTTTTCGGCCCACGCACGCCCTTCTCCAACAACTTAGGGCTGGGTCTTTATTTTTATCACAGGGGGGGCGTGAAAACAAAAGGAAAAGGTGTCAGAAGCTGTTTTACGCCACCGCAGGAATTTCTTGTTTCAACATAAGCGCGTACGCACGCGTAGAATCCGTTGAAGTTATTTTTAGACTTTCAAGTGCTGGCTGTCGCAACACCTGTGCCTGAGGCTGCGTGGCGTGGGTTGTGAAAAATGATTCAGTTGCCGGTTTTGCAAAGTGCGGCATTACCAACGCGTGGCGAGACAAAAGCACTCATAAACGTGCGTCTATCAGTTGTCATAAAGTCCACAAGAAGACAGACAATGTGGTTTCCATACCTTGTCTGCTAGTGTGGGTGTTGAAATCACAAAATTAGCGCCGTATCTGAAGTGCAGAAACCACAGTCTCAAAACGCCATTGAGAACAGGTGGTTAAGTCATTGCGTTGTACTCTAGCAAGGTTGGGGGTTCGAACCCCGTCTCAGCTGCTTGTGTCTTCCATAGCGATAAAGGCAGTGTCCCAAACAAATGAAACCCGATAGGTTGACCAAATTAAAGTCACAATGTCATTGAATCGAACAAATGTTTGCTCTAGGAAGTGCAATGAATCAGACTTATTGAGGCGTTGTCCAACCGAGGATGACGAAGAAAAAAAAATAAACGCGGTTTAACCCAAGACAACATAAAAATAACGAATTTAATCGTTTCAAAACATTTGTTTGAAGTTATTTTTACCCTCGGATAACGGGACAATTTGAAAAAAGAGCTTTTACTTGAAAGTTAACACTTAAAAGTTTGCGCCAAAAATCACTGTCCCTTTTCGCTGCTATGTTAACAGCTACAATCCAGTATTAACCCGAACTAGAAACAAAAACATTTGCGGCTCAAAATGGAATACAATTTGGCATGATGTAAAAATACAATTCCAAGCATTGCAAACACAGAGTTTTACAAAACCAGCTGGCGGCAATTCCGATCTGATCAGCAGATTTCATCCACCAGCGCAGCATAAAGGCAATAGCGAGTTCACATTTCGGAAGTCCAGGTGCAACTACACAGCGCAAACAGGCGAGCTAATATCCCATGTATTCCGTTGTAATAGGAAGTAATACATGTGAATTGGGTGCACGGGGTTTACAAAGGGGAGTTTGTTGGAAATACCGCAGAGAAACAGGTGGGGAGCGCAATGATGGCAAACTCATCCAAGGCCATGTTTTCATGCACATGCTAAGCGGGTTGACGAACGGGCTTCGCCAAGTGAACCGTAGTAAAATGGTTGCGGAAATTTTGCAAAGGCGTTTGGTATCCGGTTTAAGTTTTCCTTTGAAGTCGTTAATAAAAAAGGTCATGTCCAGTTTTAGACAGTTGGAATAAAACTTTGAAACTTTTAAAGCGCAAACCTGGTTTGCTGACCCGCATTGAGCAAGCATCCGCCGCAAACAAGGTTAACTCGGGTGTGCCAAAGCGAAAGTTTTGGAAGCTTACGCAACTGCCTGTATTAAACGCCAAAAAAGCGAATTTGGCAGCAACAAATGAACAGCTGTCGAAGTGCTTGCCATAAAAACACTTGTTTTGAAACTGTTTACAAGCTGATGACGTAAACCCATGAAAAAGATTATGTCATAGGCCCAAGAACTTTCGAAATACCTTGAAATATTCGAACCCTATACCGGTCATGATTTGGCGACAAGTTGTTTTCGAAGTATGCTGATGTGCAGTAGACAAGGAGGCGTCATATGCGGTGATTGACCGGCTGACGTGAAACGCGTGCCCATTGCAAAGCCTCCCTTCCGCCACAACAATGAGCAATCGGCAATACAGGCATCACTACAAGGGATGCAATGGACAGGGAGACTTCGCTTTTGTGAGGAACAAAACATGCACCAATAAGTCAACATATCTATTTCTCTAGTGTTTCTCAAAC
The DNA here is from genome assembly GCA_008931825.1 of Phallusia fumigata. Lineage (NCBI taxonomy): Eukaryota > Metazoa > Chordata > Ascidiacea > Phlebobranchia > Ascidiidae > Phallusia > Phallusia fumigata. The sequence goes on along the minus strand of QXVZ01014227.1, from coordinate 6,420 downwards.
GTTTTTCGATGCGACGCCTTTGGAAAAGTTGGTTAAACTTTCGATACACCAGCGATAAAAATCAAATAAAGGCGCTGGTTATGAAAGTTTTATTTAATACCACAAAAACAAAGAGAAATGTTATTTAGAAAATGCCGACGGCCGTCAAAATTAAAACGACGCACCAGGGTGGCGCGACGCACAGTTTGAGACAGGGAAAAACAGCATAAAATTTTAAAACTTGCCAAAAAAATTCTTTTTCGAGTTGATACAAATAATAGAGTTGTAAATCAGTGTTTTCTGACAATCTATAACCAGGAAACCTCTAGATTTGGAAACAGTCTAGGGAGGGCCTGGACATTTTGCGCCCCCGAGCCACTCATAGCCCTTTGGTTGACTCTACCTTTACCCGCTTGTCAAGACAGTGCTGATTACTGCTTTATAGAAAGAAAGTTAATGAACATCACGCAGAAGTGAGTTGGGCATTTTGACCTGCCCTCCACAATATTTTCTGTTTCTCACGTGGCACCGTGGAAAAAGATAATTGCCCAGCCTCTGCTCTAATGAAGCAGGTTGTGATGCTAAGATTCGAACGCACGACCCTCTGTTTTGCTNTCCACAATATTTTCTGTTTCTCACGTGGCACCGTGGAAAAAGATAATTGCCCAGCCTCTGCTCTAATGAAGCAGGTTGTGATGCTAAGATTCGAACGCACGACCCTCTGTTTTGCTTCCTTGCCCCTTCTCTGGTTGCTCATTTGCATTCAACACGACAGCACAACACCACGCAGCAGTACGAGGAAACCAGATACAAATATCCGGTCGAATTTCCGAATTCGCGTGCAGAGTGTTGAGGCCTCGTGGCGCCGATAACTCATCAGCAACACTTCCTACTGCCTCGCGCGTGAATCATGATCGGAAATATGGAAATAGCCAAATGAGCACAGGACGCCTAATTTGGACGATCACCGGGTGTTGGGCATCCTATATTTGGCCTTATCTCGCGGTAAAGGATAAACATGGAAAGTTGGAGGTCGTGTCGAGGTCAGGTGGCAAGAGTTAGTTTGCAAAATTGGAAGTTTCTTAGGAAACAATTCGCGGTTTCAAAAATTCCCAGTAGAAGGATACAAGCCGTTCTTGATGGCAACAACACTGTTTGTCAAAACGTCAGAAACGTTTTTGATTGACAATGGCTTGGATATTTCTATTGGCGAGTTTTGTATTCAGTGACACAGGACTGGAATTGGAAAAAAAGCACAACTGTTAGGGAACTTATACATAGTGAATACATTCTAGTGCAAACGTTTCAACCACCTCTTGCACTAATAATGACAACACTACACAGCAAAAGTTCTCTGGCTGGTATATTTTTAAGTAAGTGTTTGCAATAATAGCGTTTTACGGAATGCATTACAGGTTAATGGTTGTTTAACTTTTATCCTCGGCAAGGATTGGCTATGCCCACAATGAGTCAGACGTCGGGCTGAGGGCTTCATTGCATCTGGTTCCAGCGCATCAGAACATTGTCACACAAGTTTTTCTGCTCAAGTAACGCACGAGATCCATGCGAGATTAGAACCCACAACCTTACGAGTGCGAGGAGCTGGCCTAAACAAGCGGCCATGACGGCAGATCCGAGGTCTTTATAACCGAAGACGCCAAGGCCGCGAATAAGCTCCAATCGCAAATAGCTTGTATCTAACACATTACTCATAAATGTGAAAACCATTAAATTTGCATAGGAATTTCCATCATTTCCACTTCTTATTTTTGCAACCAGAACGGCAGTTTCATCCAACTCAGTTTTAGATGTCGAGTTTATGAATTCCGAAAATTTATTTTCCTTCAAACAACTGCATTGGAGAATGACGATGCATGCTGATTACGAATCTACGTGATTAAGGGCAACGCAAAACTTTCGACGTGCTGCAAAGCACACGGCACGGAGCCTCGGCTGTTCTAAATTCTGTAAGCAAAAAAGTTCGATGACGTCATAGCTTTGTGACGTCAAGTCGCCCGAACTGAAAAGGGAGACGCTGTTGTCAATACAAACTGTTTCAATACAAACTGTTTCTAAGTTAACGGTAGAGAAAGTTTCCACTTGACTGAAAAACTTCCAAGTTTTTTTTTAACATTCGCTAAATGCTTTCGAAACTGGTTTGTAATCACGTGACATTCACTCCATTTTGTAATAACGCACTTCCTTCCATTTTCCGCGAAACTATTACTGAGGGTTTCCTGATTGCAGGCAATCGACGCAACCACTGCTGTCTCGTGCATCTGTGCTTTTAATTCGCGTCAAGATTGGTTGTTACTCACAAATTCGCATGCTTCTGGTTGCGTGCGGTTCGAAAATAGCGGGGAATCCGAAAAATGAGTAAAAATAACTAAACAATGCTGGAAAGTTAGGGCTGAGGATACTGTTAAAATTGCTAAAGCTATTTTTATGATTGAAGATTCTGCAAGAACTCAGAGGACCGAGGGTTTTTATAAAGCTAGACAGCTGGTGTTCAGTTCAATCGAACTGTAAGCATTAGGTCAGTGGTTCGAACACCAGGCGGACCTACTAGATGTGTTTTTTTCAAACCAAGACACTGGGACAGCAGCGATCTGACCCAGAATGTTGTAACATCCAGCACAAAAGGCACCCCCCCCCCAAAAAAAAAAACTAAGTTTGCCAGTTTTATGGGTAACTGACAAATATTCCAATATCAACCGCAAAACAAATCAATTAAAGGCTGGGGGCAAACAATGCGTTTGCAAACAATTTGACACAAAGCTATGATATTTATAAAAATCAACATTGAAACACTGGCGGTGTCCGTGATTTCCTGAGGGATTTAATACCTCGAATAGCGACAAACGTTTTCTAAATCACATAGCATTACATGACCCGCAGCAAAAAGTGTTACATTTTCCAAGAATTCTTTGTTCCGGTAATATTTACAATAAACACTCGTCACTCGTCACAGATTCTCGGGGGTTTGGGTTTTTTTGGGGCCCTGAAATCTGAACCCCCAAACAAAGATTTTCATTTCACACTTGGGAACGTTTGTGGAAAATCTCTTCATGACAAGTCACAATACGCAGAAATCCAATCAGGACGTTCCGGCAACGCACTGAACGTTAACTTTCAAAATTGTCAGCTCGTGACAGCAGTGACTTGGGCATTTCCACAACGTGGAAGGATTCACAGTGAATCTGACGCAATTGCGACACACAAAGTGAGATTCTCTATAGAAAGTCAACATTAAAACAGCACAAATGGGATTTCAGCGTGCCGGGAACCTACAAACATCTGGACCGAGTCATAAAGATACGTGCTTGCGTAATTAGGCATGTCACTTGCCGTGTATCCGATGAGAGGGTCGCATTACTCCCATAATGACGTCACAAGGATGCTGTGACGTAGACAAGGTCGTGTGTTTATCGACGCGGAGAGCTGAAACCGGAGGTCGATACGGGTCAGTGCACAATCCTCCTATAGGTACTTTTAGTAAGTTTATTTTAGTAAGGTATGAGAAGTTTTATGATTGTAAATTTAAACAGTGTGACGACAATATATGTCATCTTTAGACGGTGCAAGGGGAAGTTTTGTTAAAAGAGGAAGGTTTACTACGAAACGACGACAAACTCATACCAAGGAGTGTTTTGTGAATGAAACAGCGTGGGGAAAATTTGGGGAAGTCCATGGTTTCGCTTTAGCGGGAAATTATTTAGTTAATAATTTATGTCCTGGAATTCGCCTCCAGTTTTTAAAATTTTCCAGGCACAATGTCTTCAACTCATTGCAAGGAGTGTATTGTGAATGAAACAGCGAGCAATGCGGGAAATCACCAGCTTTCGATCCGACAGGAATTCCCCTCCCTAATCATAACTGTGGTGGGATTTGCTTGTATCCATTGTCAAATTTTTCCACACACAATGCTTTGCTTCCCAATATACTGTCCTGGGATCCAGAAATGGCACAAAAAGGAGCCAGCCCTACATTGTCAGACATATTGTAAACAAGGTAATACATTGTAAAACAAAACTAAAGACGTTACATAAGATTTGTTTTTCTGTTTTTTTACAGGTTGAGTTGAGTTCGTGGAAAACACAAGAAAGAAAACGTCCGAGATTCAAGACAGACGTCTGGTCAAGCTTTTGGAAAATAAGGTAAAGAGAAAATCTCCATCTAACCTATAATATTATGTTAAAAATCACAAAACGACTTGTAATTAAACCACTTTCTACGTCCTTGCTACGTGCACAGAATCGAAGAAAGTGGCATCGCGGGTTGTTATCCTCACACGGATTGACACCGTGCCAAGCAGATATCGCTTGACTCATTGTCGGATCGTGCGAAGAGCTTCGAATTTCGATCTTCACAAAACAATAAACGAACCAGTCTTCAACTTCTTCAACTTGTCTGGTAAACATACCTGATAAGATGCCAAAGTGAAGCTAATTAATGTCCACCATCGGCCCTCCCCCCACCAGTGACGTCAGGCTACGTCATCAGAGGGGGCGGAAACGTAAAACATGACGTACAATGGCGAGTTTCGTCTCCAGTCGATGATTTTTGGGCGGGTGACTCGAATTCGCACTTTGTACTTTGTTTCAATTTTCTCCCGTTTACGAGCAGTTCATACTAGATTCGGTGGAACAACAACTTCTGTGTTGAGGCCGCGGCCTTTTTTCACGCGGTTTCAGTAATTGGCTTTACGCTTATCTCTCGTCTGTCGTTTGGGAACCACGATTTTGCATGCTAACTACACTTGTTCGGATTTCCATGTACAATATATTTAAAACACATATAAGCGGTTTTAGTAATTGGCTTTACGCTTATCTTGTCTAAGGATCAAAAACCACGACTTTGCATGCTAACACTTGCCATGATTTCATTGTAGAATACACTTAAACATAGGTATTTTATAGGGTTTCATACCGCATAGGCATAAAGGTTTTTAATCGCACAAAGAAGATCGGAATTGTTTATGTCCTTATTCTCTCACCACAACAATATTATGTGAGGTTTTCACGTCTAGAGTAGAAAACTGAATTTAAGTCAATTTTGCATGCAAACAACACTTGCTATGTGCGAATTTCCAAAAATTCTCGTATTCCTATTGCATTTCCAATAAGGGATAAATCGCGGAATTGCCCAAGTTCAGAATATCAAGACCGAAAATTTGTTGTGTTTAGTAGCGAAAACTCTGAAAAACGTATTCGTTCGACCTAAAGGGGGAAAGGTATTCTTCACCACGTTGAAGTTTCACATCAGCATGACCAACCGAAACCCGGAAATGCTTAGTCACATTTCTAACGCTTGCATGGCAGAACTGCGGTTTGCATCAGTTGAAAGAAAGTCACCAGGAATTGATCTCGAAATTTCCCGTTAACCCGGATGAATCTAATTCGGGATATCCTTGTCACGAGCAAGGTAATCACGTGATACCAAACATGGTTTTGTTTGCAAATAGTGGTGGCAAATACGCTTTTAATTATACCGTTTTAACACAAGAAGGCCCGCAAATTACACCCAAAACGGAGGGCGTTTGCAAATTCAAGGTAACGTAATACATGTCGGAATTGGGTAAATTACAACGGTAAGTTACGTTAGACAGGAAGTTACACAAGCGTTTGCAGCGGCGCCTTTCAAGGTCGTCTTCTGTGTGGTATGTAAGGCATGTGTGTCTATGTTTATTGGCATGAATGCACCGGGTACTGCTTTTCCGGTCCTACAAAATCGCAATATAAATTTTGCAAAAGTAGTGGGAAGAATACTCTCACGAAGCATTAAAGAAGTGTATCTTTATGTTAATGTAAACGAATCTTACAACTTGCCTGTCCACTAGCCAACAAGCAATGCATCAAATCGATTTGCGATTATTGTACGCCGACATACAGAGATAGTGAAACTACAAACAACACGTATGCAAATATAATTTCAACACATCGTCGCTTGTGGAGATTTTGGAGGCCGACGGTGCCTTTTAGAGCAGGGGTTACCAAACTCCGGCTCACGAAGTCATTTATTCTGGCCCGTCAGGTGTTGCATCAAATAGGTACATTAACCAAATTATTTTTCGCTTGCCTATTTGCCTGGGAATTATAGCGTGCGCGATTTGTTCAGTAATTCTTGTCCACACTCGCATGGCCTGCCAGTTAAATTGAAAGATAAATCTGGCCTGAGGGCCATTACAATTTCCCACCCCTGCTTTTAGCGTTACAAGGAATGGTAAAGTATTAGGATGATGCAACATGGAGAACCCTTACCTGTCGTCATTACATGCTAGTGGGGCTTTTGGAGGTCATTCATGTTTGCAGGAAAGTAACGATTCGTCTAAATTACCCGGAAAGGAGAAAGTGGAATAATCGGCCTATGATCGTGATTGCCCACTTCAATGCGATTAACCAAAACTTTCCAGATTTTCACAGGCCTTTAAAAGCTAGGAAC
>QXVZ01014225.1:0-11958 GCA_008931825.1 Phallusia fumigata | reverse complement strand
CAGAAGAAAAAACACAAGATAAAAATCCAAAGAGGGTTTTCGAGAAATAACGTCATAAAAAACAACGAAACCGGCACCTAATTGCGTCAATGTGTGTTTAGCGGTATTGCCTTGAACCAATATTCCACGTTGATTTTTTAAGTGCAACTTATCCCAAACGAAATTCAACCTTTCACGCGATATCATTATAACCGACACATCCTACACCGAATTCGTGAATTTACTTCGAATCTATATTCTACAAAAAACAACTATTTTGCGCATAAAAAGTTGGCCGTGTTTAAACCAATTGAATCTTCATTAAACGTTTTGTGAAAATCGCAATCTTTATACGTTTCACCTTTGTAATAAAGAAACAAACATTAGCGTATAGTTTCAAACACGGGTATAAACGGAAACAAAAGGAGGAGAAGTGATAACTTCAAAGGTGATGTTCGGAACAAAAGTCTAGCGGAGTTTCCGTCAACCAAGTTCCGCATGCGCCGAAAATCCCTTGCGCCGTCATCGACGAAAAAATCGGCTGGGGGTACCGCTCGGGGGATTTCCAGCGAGCCTGATATAACCATGCCTCCGACTCAAAAAGTATACAGAATAATCGTTTGCGAGTGCAGTAGAGACGACGTCGAACAAGAACTTAACAACAAACTCACCTAAGCTTTCCATACGGATATTATGAAGGCAATCTCAGCGCTTTATCTTGCTGCGAAGTTTTGCATCGTTTTGGTTGTGGTCTTGGGCCCTGAAGGTATTGAGAAATATCAGATGTTGCATTTAGAAAATTCAGGCCATTGGAATACTTTGCTTACCTTTGAGCGTGATTTATTCTGTGATGGTGAATCAGCGGGCTAGCCGCTGATGTGACACTGCCGGCTGTGCGTATATATTACTGCTCACTGGTGCGTGTAAGCACCCTTAAAGAGGAAAACGCCAGAACTCGACGTTCGTTTGCTGTAGGACAAGTTTAACTTTCAAACTATTGGATATTGGCCTTTTCCCAAAAGAAACAAGTCGCATTTTTAACCTTTCAAACCTCCAATATGTTTTTAACCTTTCAAAACCGAATTGAGACGGGGTTTAGAGACTTAACTTACCATAGACAAATGACTACACGGTCGTTTTGATATCCACTAAGAATATGAGTACAGGAAGATAATGACTAATCACTCACATCGCTAGTCTTCAGTCCAAGCTTTAAACCACACAGATTTTCAGGTCACTTTAAATAAAGTTATCCTGCTTTGCCTATGGGCTATCGTAAAGAACACCTGAATGATTATCAAAACTTGAAAGCTAAGTGACTGCAATGCTAAGATTAAACAANGGAAAACGCCAGACCTCTACGTTCGTTTGCTGTAGGAAAAGTTTAACTTTCAAACTATTGGATAATGGCCTTTTCCCAAAAGAAACGAGTCGTATTCTTAACCTTTTAAACCTCCAATATGTTTTTAACCTTTCAAAACCGAATTGAGACGGGGTTCAGAGACTTAACTTTCCATAGTCAAATGACTACACGCTAGTTTCGATATCCACCATGAATATGAATACAGGAAGATAATGACTAATCACTCACATCGCTAGTCTTCAGTCCAAGCTTTAAACCACGCCGATTTTCAGATCACTTTAAATGTTATCCTGCTTTGCCTATGGGCCATCGTAAAGAACACCTAAATGATTATCAAAACTTGAAAGCCAAGTGACTGCAATGCAAAGATTAATCAAGCCTACCTTGTTTAAGCTAAGTAACGACAGTGTACATTGTCTTGGACAGTTAAAACTGACTTTGTGCCCTCGAAAAAGCCATACCACGCAGCCTGACTTCAGAATTCAGAACGTGAATGAACGTTGCCGCTTTGTCAACATGGTTTGACCAAAACACCACAGGGAACGAAAATAGTAAAAAACCACTGCAAAACATGTGCGCTTTTCAATGTTTATCGTCGTAATTATACATTTTAAACTGCTAATGTGCTTAAAAAACGTGTGTTACAATATTTACGTGGTAATGACAATAGTTTAATTCAGCTGTTGCCTGAAAACTGTAACCAATTAATTGCAGAATACAGCCGGCCGTTGCGCCATGCGATCTAATTTCGCACCCTGCGTGCCGCACAATGAATGTAAAAAATAGTGTTGTGTAAACGAGCTTGGCTGAATCCTCGTCAGTTTTTAACCTCTGCATTGGGTTTGCACCGACCGCGGGCTTGCTTTCTTAACTACGCATGTATAGTTTTGGCAGCAGTAAACATAGCTTCGTTTATCAAACAGTTGCTGCCAGGCCCACCAACAACAGTTGCGGAAAAAGAATGTGCACTGTCAATGGAACAACCAAACATTGTGCCTTATTTAAGATGGACTGCTGTGAAGGCCCGAACGGAAATGTGATGATATCAGCAAATTCAGTTAAAAAATGTTGCTTCGGTAGGTTTTAAGTAGGTTATGTTGTAACTTTTCCCGAACAACTTAAAATAGATGGACTGTTCTGAGCAAGTACGAACCAAATCGTTTTATCTAAACAGATGCTGTAAAATAATCGATCTTTGCATAGAAAAATGATAACGAGAGTTGCTCTCTTTGGCAGATGCGGAATATCCGGTATACAACAAACGAACACAGCTATGCAACGGTACAACTGTTATCCCAATGACTGGCGATTTAAAGCAGTGTTGCGATGACCAAGTTTACCATGCACTAAGCCAAGATTGCGTGAGGGAAAGTACTCGAGAATGTCATGTTCAAGAAAAAGGTGAATACTGCTTTGAAAACAAAAACGTGATGTGATAATTCATGGAAAGGTTTGCACCAATGTAAACATGAAACCTATAAAATTTGTTTTGTTTACAGCCACTGTGACGCCGATCCCATTCAAACCATTCAAACTACTCAATCCTATTTCACAAGAGAGTAGGTTTAAAAAATGCAACATGCTGACGTAGATTTCAAAACTTAACGTAAATATTTAAATTGCAGTTGCAGTTGAAGTTGCAGAAAATGAAGTTCCACCTACATTATTCCCACCAATTCCATGCGTTGGCGATGAACCAGCACCCGAAGGTTTTCTGTGTAACGGCAGGATGCCTGTACGGAAACATAGTCCTGAAGATGATGACGTTTGCGGTGACAGAACCTTCAACAGTGGACGACAGGTCAGTTTATTACAAACTTCTGTCATTCCAAAGAGGGTCGGCTATGAGTTGTTTTCAGGGCCTTGAGCGAGAAATAAGCTGACGGTACCAAAACAAAAAGTCAGCGGGAAGCGAATACTTGAAAACATAGAGTGCATACGTATAACGTCAACCAAATTTGATTTTAAAACCTTGGCCCCGACCTATCGCCGATAAAAACATTTGTACTTTTATTTGCACAAACTCAGGGTTCGGTTTTACCTGACAAGGCAACAAAATCTGATTGATTTATTTCTTTAGGTTTGTGGTGTTGGCAATGTAGTAATTGACGTCCCGGAAGGACACAAGCCATGCGGTCGACGTTCCTACGACCTCAAGAATGACAAATGTTGCCAAGGCCGTTTTGTTCTCAATGGAAGAAATAAGGGGCTAAAATGTTGCGGCGAGGTTCCGTACAACCCAAATGAAGAACAGTGCTGCAACATTGCGATCCGCCCTATTGGATTCAAATGCAGTAAGTAAAAACGATTGATACTTTTTTTTTGCAATTGTCTTATGCTCAGAATAATACCTGGCTGATCTGGTCAAGTTTTGTAGTGAAACTAAACAAACTTTCAAGTGTAAATTGAGCAACATGAAGACAATTTGTCATGCTATGTCACTTAGCTTTCCTGCAGAAAAACACTGATCGGGTCGGAATTAAAATTTCCTGCAAGGAGTGAACATTAATCACTGGACTACCATAGAGCTAGAACTAATAACGCCGGGATTCAACACATGGATTCCAGTCACATCGCATTTAAATCTAATCCCTTGTAATTTTGTTCAGACGACAGAGACGGCGACTATGAGCAAGTATACGCGTACCTCCTCAATGTAAAGCAATCACGATGTCGCTACAAGAATCGCGAATGGCAATGCACGTACAGGGGAACTGTAATGATACCAGCTGAGATTAGTGACCATGGCCCAAAGATGCCAAACCGGCTTCTTTTCAACAAGGTGAAAATTACCCGGATCGGCGTCAACGCAACAAAATTACAAACTGGTTGGTATATGCTCGGCACTGACAAGCTCATGAAAAAGAACTTGAAGCTTCGTGACGACATCGACTGGTTCAGACCAGAGAGAATACCGCAGCGGATGCAAAAGGACCACAATAAGATTTTCCGACGATTGAGGAAAGAAAGAAGAGAGAAGAAAGAAAAACTACAGCCTCCGCAGCAGAAGAAACGCGTGCGAATCAGTTAGACTCATTTTCCTTGATTGGTTTATTTATGACTCGCGTACTTTGCCCTTTTTGCACGATTTTTAGAAAACATGACATCTGTTACGTATTCGGATATGAAAGCCAAGTATGGGGGTACAAGGGATGCAATGCACGCCTTAAAACGATTTTAGTGCAAGAAAACTAATCGGTATAGACACTTTCAAGAGACATGACTTGAAAAAAGTAAATTATAAATGTTGTTGTTTTAAATGACAAAAAATGCACAATACTTGAACAGCAATAAGTGTGATTTGAACCAGTAATTCCCCGAAGGTAAACTTACCAACCTTGACTTCATGACCCGCTGTCCTTGCATTCTTTCAAAGTTGCATGATAGCTGATGATTTGCGATGTAAACATGTTTTTTTTTTACTTTTCTATCCCCTTTTCTTCTCGCAGTTTTTGATATTTTCCTTGAAAAAGGTGTAACAAAGAATCACACAAAATACCTCCTGTGCTTAGGCAATGCAGGCATCACATTAAATGTCACCGCATCAAATCATCACCCTTCATGTCATAACTAATTTAACTACGCAAAAAGACTTGTTAAATGTTACGAAGCCGCCATGTTATCCTCAATCCAAGCTTATATATGCGTCCTGACGTTTAAGTCAATGCTGATCAAGTTACACTTGCTTTGTTCTTCTGTGACAAAGAATTTTCAAAAATTCTTCCATTCATTGCTAAACGGTGAACGTTCTTGAAAAAACTTTTCCACTGATAGTTTTTAAAACGTTCGTTGATTTGTAATTGTTGTGTGTTGCGTTTTTTACTGTGTTTTTTTTTATAAAAGCGATTACTTATTTTGCTGTAATAAACAAACAAAAACCTAGCTTTTGAGTTTATTTTTTAATAAACTTGTATCAGCAATTACAAAATATGACCGGAAGGAGTTTTAAAATTGTAACCTAATGATTCTTTTCACGTCTGCTTATCAAAGCTTTCTGAGAAACGGATTTATTTAGGTACCATGCGAAAATCGTTCTAAAAATTGGACCAAGGACAAAAAATAAATTTGCCAAAGAAATTTAAACACAAAGAACAAATCATACATTTCGGAAACAATTTACAACAGATAGAAAAGCAAAAATGCAGGTGTAAATTTCAGACATGTCGGTTTGGGTCGCCTAGGGATTTGTCTCAAAAAACTCGACCCCAATTGGTTGACTTTTAATCACCGCTTTCTTTGTGATGTCATCGTGTTAATTTGGTGTTTTCTGGGGGGCACTCGCATTCCTCTAGCCTGCAAAATAATCATATCATTGGGCATTGGTTCGCGTGATTTGAATTTTATCCACTTTGAATTTTGGGTATCATAACTGTAGCACATGTAAGATGAAGATTATTTTCATGTTTAAAAGTTTATTCCTGCAAATTACAACACGTAGTGTGCTGAAAAAAAAAACAGTTTGTCAAAAAAAAACACAACTAAATAGCAATTAGGAAAAGTAGACGGAATCACTTGTGTTAAATACTTAGAACAAAGAAAAAGGAAAGCAGCTCACAAATCATTATTGGCTTTTTGGTGTTATAAAGAAAAGGGAATTTGTAGCTTTCCAAATTAAACCACATAATTGCCAACCAATAACACGGAACTAAATACGTCAATTCAACAATGGATGGAAAGCGGGTCCATTGTTTTGCAACACAATACACCACAACCAGCCGGTGTTGGAAATTTTCACGTGGTGTTTGTCTTTGTAACAAATGGTTGTAAAATCCCGCAAGCCGCGGCTTTCCAACATGAAAGAAAGTATATACACGCGTTACGGATATTTGGTTAGAGAGACACACGAATGAAAGTGCGCGAGGAAAATTTTCTATGAGGAACTTTAACACATCGGAAATTTCCTGAAATTTTTCAAAAGGTGTCAGGTGTTTTTAATAAACAACCAATCTGTGTCAACGGTGGTATTCGATACGGTTATGAAATACCGTCGTTGACACTTTTAATACGGTTAACAAACATTGCGATGAGGAAATAATCAATAGTGTTTCGAAATTTCGAAAGCCTGATGGGGTATTGGGAAATTCTTAAGCATTAGCCTTATACTCACGAAAAAAGGGGTGATGGGGGGTGCGGGCTCATAAAACAGTGGAAATATTATTAGATCATAAATTTAATAACGATTACTGATGTTAACCTTCTATTAGCTAGCATTGAGCTTGAGTGTTAAAAATAAGATGTCAGAATGCAAGATATCAAAAAACCAAAGGCATTTCGACATTCCTAACAGGACAGGTTGAACTGCGGCAAAAAAAGAGGCCTGTGCTTCCTCTAATTTACATAACCAGCTCCACAGCAACCCCGCCAACCGCAATGTGTGTGACGACACAATCACCACACTCTGTACGCTTCACTAACTCGCAAAGGCGGGTTTTTACAAAAAAGTTTCGACAAATATAACCTCCGCAATGTCTATTTTCAAAGCGGAATATTTTATATTTGGCTCGGAGGTATATTTTTAAAAGCTTTGTGTAGTTGTTCTTGCTGTTTCTGGGAGTAAAAATACATGTTTTGTGGCACGTTAAGTTTCGGCTATTTTAAAGTCGCTCGAATAGAAAAAGCAATACCTGGTGGTGTTCAACCAAAGCAGTTTAAAATAGACATAGATTGTGTGGTCAAAAACTTTTTTAGTTCTGCATAACCTAACCGTGTAAATAAAATTTATATTTGCCGAAATTTCTGAAGACCCCAATATCCCCAGGGTTCTCAAAGCGGGGTCCATGGTCCCTTAGGGGTCCGATGCGATTTTAAGTGGAACACGAAACGTCTTCAGTCTCTCTTAGTCGATGATGTATTGCGTGATTGCTGAAATGTACTAAACCTCGATTGCACCTTTGTGTGCAATGATGGTTTGGTAAATACCACAAGTAGCATAACGCGATTGCAGCACACACAAAGCATTGCTGAATCGTAATCGTGTGAAGTTGATTCTTTTAGTGGACCGGAAGTCATCGAAAAAACTTCAAGGAAACCGTTATGCGAATAATTCTAAAAAGTGTGAGAACTACTGAACTGAATAAAAGCTCCAAGACCATTCTTTGGGTTTCAAGTTCAAAATCCACCTCACAAGCAAAAAGGAAATTCCAACGAGACCATTTAACACAAAATCAAGGTGCACGTATTTAAAACCACTGACCAACGTTGGTCGGAACTTCGAACTCGTAACTACATAACAGTCCAGCGTAAACATTAACAGAATGACATAATTGTTGTTTGCTAACCCAGCTTGTGGCTACATAAGCTCGTTGTACCGGATATAACTATGGTGATAATCGTCCACTGTCGGAAGAGGGAAGACAAATGGGTCGCGTTTTATTACACCAGTCTAAAGTACTTCGCCGGAAACTTGTTTGTTTTGTTGGATGGACAAATATTTGTGATAAACGACAAAGTTAAATTTAATTATGCGTTGAAAGCATTGACGTTCGAACGTCGAATTGCATCTCAATGGGACGACTTGTCAATTCGAGCTCAACAAATCTATTCATCGCGTTTCACGAAGTTGGCGAAGTGAATCGTACTTTTAATCCTAACAAGCAACTGGAAATCCACACAGTGGTTATAGACGTAATTCACAAAAATCAGCACATCACATGGCGAATATGTCAACACACTGCAAGTGATGACACCATGTAAACACAATGTTAAAAAATCATGTCAAACGCATGTGAAAACCAATTTAAAAACCTAAAATGACGTCACTCTAAGTCTCGGAGGAACCAATCGAGTTCAAAAATGATGGCGAGATCATTTTCGAAACGCGATGTCACCATGTTCCGCTTTGTCGCAAGCATTTAAAAGCAAACGCACGGAACCTCGCTATACGTCATTATAAAGGAGAAAGTTTTTTTTGAGATGAACGAAAGTGAGTCATCGATTGCACTGAAAGCAAAGACATTATTTGAAGCTTTTGGTCTCACAGAGAGTCGTTTACCACATGTGCACTTTAAACCACGTTTGGTACCTTGGGCCGTAAGAAGTCGCTACTTTGCACCACTTGGATCAAAAGGACTGGCCATCGCAAGATCAGAAAATGATATTTCTGTCCTGTTTTGTGATAAATAACGGTAGAGGCCAGTGCGCTTGCAAAGTTGGGTTTTGTTTTGTTACACGCAACGAACAAACATAAATAACATGGGGGACACCCTGAGCCTAAAGTGACGGGGATGGAAATAACACGCGGGTATTTGACTTGGCCGCACATTCCCACGAGACAAAAGGGTGAACGAGGTATATTTGTTTTTTTCCCGTTTGAAACCAAGCCGCAGTTTGGCGGGGGAGAAGACAGCGTTGCACATGGATGCATTTGAATGAAATCCAGGGTTGTGAGAAACGACCTGGAAGTTTGATGACGTTCAATATCAATAACGCCTACAGATTCACAGGTAATTTTAACATTGGGGAGAACAACCCGTTTTTTTTTCAGTTTGAAAAGTTTTGGAACCAGGTGACATGATTTCGTAAGAACTTGGTATCTTACAACGTTTTCGCAATGGTGGTTCGCATGAAGTGCCTGGCTCGTTTTCTAGAGAACCCTTCAGTTACAAAACGCATTGCATTGGCTATGCAGCTGCAGCTCGTTCAACCATAATCCACCAACCGAACCCTATACATTATGCGACTATTTTCGCCTAAGTGGTTATTTTGGTTATAAATGTCGCTGGGTTTCGGTTGCCATGCAAATAAACTTGTGTTTTTCACCTTTAGCAAGAGTTTCAAGCGCCGAAAAGAAAACAAAGAGGCATCACAACACAACCGGTTCGACAAAGGAGCTTAAATCTGCTTACGACACCTCTAAATCTTTGTTCCACCGGTACGCAGAATTCTTTTGTAATGCAACCGCAGGTAAGTTAACCGGCCTAATCACACACTAACTTCTGTCGCGTAATTAAAAAACATTAACGTGGTGCAGGTTACGTTAATCAATGTCTGCTCGGACCAAAACCCATGTTGAGAGGTCTGTCAGAAGTAGAAATAATTTTATTTATTCATTGCTAAACATAGAATAAAAATGCCATCACGCTTCCCGTTGTACCAAACACGTTCTCACTTAACTGCGCCAACCAATTTCTCCGGTGACAAGCTATTTTTACTTTAGGACGATAATGTTATTTTTAAAACAATGAGTGATGTGATGTAACAGATTGAACTTTCCGTTGCTAGGAAACCGGCGGTTAAATGAGCATTCCGAAAGTATCGAACGTATGAAAATGCATTGTACAGTATTTTGTAATCAAGCCGCCATTGTGTCGCCACACACACACGCGCGCGCGCGCAAAACTACCCTCCAGCCACGTGGCTACAGACAGCAAAAGTCACAGGAAAACCATGGTTTGAGTCTATTTTATAACGAAAGATTTTCTGAATCGACTAAACATACTTAAAGATGTTTGCGACAAAACTGACGTCCTGCTATTGGTACTTTGCACTTGACACATGCACGTTGAAAGAAGTGTGAAGATAGAAGTGTTTTATCAGTACAAGGTTGTACCGCGGTCAGTTCTTTCGAACATGAAGACTTACGTCATACGCCGTTGTTATGTGGTTAGCACACTTTGCAGCCTCTGTGGGATGAAGTATGGGGAAATCTGGCTTTTCTATTTTACACAATCCATCTGATTGGAAACGAATTTCGGTAAACCAACAAGAAATTTGATGAAACATCATTAAAACCGGGGTTGGAGAATGATGAAACATTAACTGTGATCCATTAAACGCACAACACGTCTTAGAAATCAACAACAACATCACCCAGGGGCGGGGAATTCCCCTGGTCACGCCCTCATGGAGAATTTACACCAATACAAGTACAAGTTGTTTTTACTTCTCTAGTTCGAAAGCGCAATTTTCCTGAACATTACCTAAACAACTTGGTTATGTGATTACAATAGAACAACAGGAAACGTTTTTTTGCCAATCATGAACGCAACGAGACGCATGGTTCTCACATTGCGTTGCTATAGGAAACTGACGTCAAATTATCGTTTAAACGTATGATGCGTTTTATTTCTGATTGTATCAAATGAAAGAGAATCAGTTGGACGATGTTTTGTCATCAAATCGCTATTGTTGCGTCACACAAGCAAAAACACCCTAGCATTGTCAGGTGACCGCGGGCAATGAAAGTTTTACTTTTGGTCAAGCCACGGGCAACCGTTGCCCTGGAAACAGTCGAGCAATTGTTGTCAGTGAGACAGTGGTTTACCAAGAGCGATATGATGCAACATATTCCAGATTTTGCTGCTAGGGAAACCAAGTGTAAGTGAGCATTCCAAATGTATTGAGCATATGAAAATGGATTGAAAGGTGTAATCAAGCCCCCATTGTGTCGTCACACACACGAGAAAACACCTTTCAGTCATGTGGCTTCGGGCAAAAAAACATGTGCGCTTTTGGTCTCCGGTGACCGTTGCTATGGAAACCGCGATGTAACCGTTGCAATGGTTTTAGTCAATCAGGTCTGTTTTATACCGAAACATTTTTCTAAATCAGCCAAACATATGTAAAAAAAGTTTGCGAAAAAATTGACCGTATGCCACAGATGCCTTGAGCTCGACACATGGTGAAAAACATGGGAAAATCTGGCTTTTCTATTCCACAAAGTACAACTGATGGTTAGCAATTTCGGTAAATCCCCTCTTGGTTCACCAACAAGTTTGAAGAGTCATCATTAAAACCGGGGTTGGAGAATGATGAAACATTTACGGTGATTCATAAAACGCACAATGCGACTCAAAAATCAACATCATTCAGGGTATTCCCCTGTTCAGGTACTCGCGACTAATTTACATCGGCACGTACGAGATGCTTTTACTTCAGCGGTGCAGAAACTCCCTTCATGTGAACATTATCCACACAACTTAGTTATGCGATACAATAGGACAACAGGGAACGTTTGTTAATTGGCAACAATGAACGCAATCTGACGTAATGACTCTCACTTGGCGTCGCTAGGAAACTGACGTCAAATTATCGTTTAAACGTATGATGCGTTTTATTCCGGATCGTATCAAATGAAAGAGAATCAATTGAAAAATGTGTATTGTAATCATGCCGCTATTGTTGCGTCACACAAGCAAAAACAGCCCAGCACTGTCACGTGACTGCCGGTAAGGTAATATCTTACTCTTGGTAAAGCCACGAGCAACCGTTGCCCTGGGAGAGTCGAGCAAGCATTGTCAGTGAGACAGTTTTATGGTTTGTTCTTTACTTTGGACGAAAAATACCTTTCTCCATCATGTATTCCTTGGGTTATTAACGACACATTTGGCTTTACAACTTAGCTACATAAAACCTAACGCAAAAGCACTGTTTGGGAAATATGGCAAAAACAAACTTATAGAGAGGATATAGAGAGAGGACGTGAATTTGAATCCTAAAAATCCCATTTGGCCCTTATCGATTCGATTTGGGTAAATTCCCTTCTGGTACATTGATAATTTTGATGAATCACCGTCACAGCAGGAATTGGGCAATGATGAAACTCAAGCTATTCTCACTACTTTCTGACGAGAATCTAATGGATTTAAAAACGACGCAGAATTCATTGTTTAACCAAG
>QXVZ01014224.1:0-10795 GCA_008931825.1 Phallusia fumigata | reverse complement strand
GTCCTGTTTTTGCAACCAGTTCTTGGCTGTGGACCGCTTGCAGTGAGTAGACCTGCTAAGACGGTCCACACCCCCAAGGCTTCCGATTCTTCCTGGGGCAAAGTACTCGCTGGCAAAGTCCAGAGAGCGACCCATCGCTTGGCAAGGCGTGCGCTTCGCTTGGGAGGCGAGACGACTGGATGCTGGAAGACGTCCCGTCCACTCCTTTCCCCAACCAACGTTTTAGGTGCGTTGGCCTCTTCCAAAGCCTGCAGGAACTGATCCCATCCCACCCGATCGGGCCTCCCGTCTTAACTCTCTTGCGAATGATATCGTGCACAAGATCTTCAATGTTGCTCCGCTCGATCGTTTGTCCGTTCACAACCAGTTGACCCGTTGGTTTGAAGTCGATATGACGACTTTCCTGCACCAAACGCAAAACCCGCTCAGCTTTACGCTTCAACGTCTTCGGTGTGGATGCAACGATGTGACCGACAATCTCCTGCTTTCGCTTGTCCTTTTCAGAGTCTTCCCCATTTTCATGTTTCACTTTCTCTACAACCGATATTTCTAACGGCTTGTTGACGAGTTCGTTGTTGAAAAAGCGGTATCGTTGAAGCGCTTGGTTGTAGAGTTTTACTTTCGTCTTCAAATCGCCAGTACCATTTACTATTTCGTTCATGGCCGTATCCAGTCCACTCATAGCATTTTCAATTGGTGTCGTTTTTGTAGGAGGTTTTTCCTGTAGAGTTTTCAAAACCCGCGGATCGACCAAGGCGAGTTTCTGAACGCTTTCCATTCAATTTTCACTTCCCCCCACCGAATAATCCTGCAATTGCCGGAATCACAGTACCGATTAAAGGCCCCAACAAAGCCGACAAAAAACCTCCGCGTTGGATAATTTTCTATTAAGGCTGGTGGATTTCTTTCCAAGTTCCCGAAGTCCAGTCTTGTAGCGGCGAAGTTTTACACGTTCAGTCGGGGATAGGTTTACGTTCCCTTTTAACNGAGTCGGGTTCACTTTTTGGAAAACGGAATCATAAAATAGATGGATAGAATAGATAATGTTGCAAATTTAAGGAAATTATTAGGGTCGCTTAGTGTTTTCTTGTAGCATTAAAATGTGCATAATTAAGCCGCCGTCGATGATTCTGCGCGCTTCGCCCATCGTCGAAATACGCAACTTCGGAACGCCCTACGTTGCCTTTTTTCCCTTCGCCGATTGATTTCGGCAGAATGACAATGGTCGTGACGTCGTGCTTGTTACTACCGATCGCTTCTGCTTCTGTCGCTTAACCGTTGGTGCTGTCTGCCTGGAGACTAGCTTGACGCAAGAACCGATTCATTCCATTGGGTTGGAATGATTCCAACGGAATCGAAATGCGAAAACGACAAGGAAGGAATTGAATTGAATAGAATTAAATTGAATGATTGTGTGTCACAACGTACGTGCATGCATATATAGTGGTAAAGTGACAATGACGTATCAATGTGTTAAACATGATACCATCGATTGGCGACAAGTTGAAGCGATGAAATACGGAGGTGTGATATAAAACACAAGGTCGCACAGATGTTAATGGCGCTCATGCAATATTCTCGACACGCAAAACTCTACATGGAAACCTATGCGTTTCTGACAGCAGAAACAATTATGTCATAAGTAGCAAGGTAACTATGTGGGAATATATCTTCTTTTAATATCGGGTAATAGTGTACATAGAATGTCTATATATTTCGTAAGTCACCCCTCTAGTTTAAACAGGGGTTATTATGAAATATTTTAGAAAAAATATTGTGTCTTAATCCTACAGGATTTGAAAACATCTAAACCAGATATGGAAATGCAACTCATGAAGCAGGGTTTGGAGGCTACGGAATTGAAAGTATCAACCATAAGTTCCGGAAGCAATCCTGTCACTTTAAGAAAAAATGAACAAAGTATAGTAATAAAATGATCAAGCAGGATGTGGTTTGTCACCAACAGTTAATGCAAACAAAGTATTGACAGAATAGATTTGTTTGCAAGTTTTTTTGGGGGCTAATCTGAACCAAAGTACAAATGTATGCACTGCTACATGCAGCTGACACATGTCCTAGTTGGCACATAAACGCACAAAACAAATTATTGCAAGCCATAATGGCAAATTGGTACCATACCTTTTTCAGCAACAGAAGCACACCGGAAGCCCGGAAGCCCAAACACACCAGATCACCAAGGCCAGTCAAGTGAAAAAATGGACTCAGCCATATCTGACTTGCTGGTGAATAATTATCAGAGGAGTAGTAATGACGAGTAAACTTAAGTTGACTGTTAATATGTTTTAATTTTATTTTCCAGCAATTCTACAAATATGTTAAAAACACAGAACAAATTGTTGGAAAAGGTGGAGCAACACTGACAGTTGGTGGATGTAACCTTGTTATTCCTCCTGGTGCATTAAAAATTGAAGTAAACATCAAACTGACAGCAGTGTATGGAAATAGAAACAGCACAAAAGTTGGTAGTTTTGTCATGCTTATAAATTCCATACGTCTTTTATTTCTTGTTTATTACAGGATGAAATTGCTCCTTTCCTCAAGTGTGAACCAGACGGAATAAAGTTTGAAAAACCTGTGACTATTCAGCTTCAAACTTGCTGTGTTGCCTCACCTGCTGACAAAATTAAGGTAACAAATGAACTGTTTGCAAAGTGTGTTTAAATATTTGAAATTATTGGGAGCTTCATCTGGTTTAAACATGAATATTTTTAGATAAAGACCAGTAAGAACCGCAAAACATGGGACATCATAAATGAGGTTGACCACAGTGATGAAGATTACATTACCTTTGAAACTGACCACTTCTCATAGTATGTAGTCACATGATTGCAAAGGAAGAGTGTAACATGTTTACGAATGACTTTTATAGTTTCCAGGCATTTCAGGAAGCTAGTAGGAAAAAAAAAACAATGCGATTTGTTTGCCTCGCTGCACATGTTGACAAGTGTGCGCCAAGCGAGAGATTAAGGTAAAATGAAAAAGCCTTTCTTTATTGAATATTTACTGAAATTTTATCTGCATTTTTTTACTGCTGTAGAAATACCAATGTGTCAAGATTTCTGCAGTCCATTTTTAAAAAAAACTTAGAAAAATGACAGTTTGTATTTACGATTGACATTTTCAGAGCCAGAAAAAAGCCTTTCATTTCCATGACATCCTTGGGTGATGTAATTCTGAAAGCAACCACAGGTAAGTTGCTAAAATTTGGTTATAAACAGAATTTTGGTTTCAAACAGAAATTGTGGCAAGTAATACTAAGAGTTGGAGTCCTAATAATACTGTACACTGGAGCATAAAAAATCTAATGTTATATTTTTATTTCTGGGAGCTTTAAAACTGACTGACAACTATGCTGGTTGCTTAATTCACATTCAAAGTTTTGCTAATGTTGCAAAAAAATTAACTACTCTAATAGAGTGGTACAAATCAAGCAACCAGTGTAATTGTCATTTCCTAGTAACCATGTTTTTTATGATTTGACAGATAATTCACCAAATTGGGTAAGGATATTTATCTTTTGACTGTGTCTTTTATTGGTATGTATGTTGTTTTTGTCCATAAATGTAAGCATAATTTTAAATTAAAACTATCTAAACCCTAAATTTTATAACCCATCACCACAATATGTACCATGTGTTGTCTGAAAACAGGAGAATTTCCACACAATTACACAAGTTATTGGGCCTGAGGGAGGAAAATTAGAATCCAATGGATGCTCAATGGTGATTCCCCCAAATGCTTTGTCTGAAGATGTGCCCATTACAATGACTCCAGATTTTAATAAAGTATGTAACTTATCATCTGCCTGCAGTGTAATTTGCATATGCAACTATAAATTTTGCCATTGTGTGACCACATATTGCCATTCCACACACACTGCAATACATGGGGTCTCTTTTGGCCGGAGTGTTATAACATAATTTTTTTTTAATTTACACACAAAAGTATGCTTTCGAAATACATAGCTGAATTCAATTAAAATTATTAGTTTTTGTGTCATAGGCTTGTTTCAAAACCTATAGCCCGATCCAAGTAATAACACTTATTGATGCACTGTGCAAGTGATGTAAAAAATAACACGAGTTTTTAGGGACAATGACAAAACAACATGTGACCTTTCACAAGGTTGACCCATAAAGTAATATTTAAATTGATAAATATAACATGAGCTGAAATTCACATGTTTTACCCAATTGTAATACTTATAATGTAACACAAAATCAAATTAACATAAAATGAGCACAGAATAACAACAAATGTCATATTACTTCTATACTGAGTGCCTAACCTGATGGGGTTGAACTAAACCAGGCTGTGTTCCTCTACTCAAATTGCCTGAAATGCTTTAAATTAGAAAAGATTGTGTGGACTGCATGGATTGTGTAGATAGCATATTTTAGAGTTGCCCATTGGTGTTTATGTGTTGTTATTTAGTGTAAGTGTTTACATAACTGCTGTATGTAGAATGGCATCACCCCATGTGTAAAATGTGAACCAGCAGGACTTACCTTCAGAAAGAACGTCACAATCACTCTTCCTTTGCTAAAACTGGAAACCAAGTCGCTGAAGGTAAGTGGTGCTACATGTTTTGTTTGAATAACTCACTCTTAAAAACTGAAAATTTCTGGCAATGAAACAAATGCAATAAAAATGTTAGCTTTTAATTTGATTGAAAATTTGTTCAAAATATTTTCATTCCACTACTTTTTGTGTCTCAGAAA
Organism: Phallusia fumigata; assembly: GCA_008931825.1. NCBI lineage: Eukaryota > Metazoa > Chordata > Ascidiacea > Phlebobranchia > Ascidiidae > Phallusia > Phallusia fumigata. The sequence continues at coordinate 6,053 of QXVZ01014224.1, read as the reverse complement.
GGTCAGGTGTCAGAGGTAATGCTTTACTGTTCTTATTATCAAATATCATTGTGTTCTACCAAACAGGTCAAGTTCTGTAATGAGGGATCAACATGGCAGACATTGGAAAAAGGGCCAAAAATCATCAATCAAAGGATCTCTTTTCAAACGAACCATTTTACTTGGTGTTTATGCATCAAATTTATATTTCTATTTTTCTTTTAAAGCAAGGGAGGGTTGTGATTCCTAATAGCTGTCTTTAGAGCTAGTAACTGTGTTAAATCGAATTTTGGATTTGGTCTATAAAAAAACAAATCAATATCATTAAACCATAAGCAACCAACAAGAAGCACTGCATATCTCATTTAACTACCTTTTGACATGTTGCAAAAATGTCGTTTGAGGAAAGGGGGTGTATCAACCACAAAAAATTAAACTTGTAGATATGTCTAAGATGGGTGTCTAAAATTGTGAACTGACAAATATTTGGCCCAAGGTTACTGCAGTTTAATGTTTAAGTCTTGCACAACAGAGTTGGGAATAGTGCAACCTACTTGTTTTAAGTTTTAAATTAAAATCAACTACACCCATTAAACCATACATATAACAATTTAGGTTTAAGATTAACAGAGATGGCATAAGTAAAAAAACAAATGTAAAAGTGGTAAAATTTGGTGCAAGAAAATCAAAAACAAACTGGTTTACAAAACATGTTTTTAAACACAAAAAATATAGTCTGATTCTATTTGATTTTTGTTACAAATGTAGGTTTGGAGCTGAAGGAGATGTTAACACAAAAAAGAAGCTGGTAAAATTTGGTGCGAGAAAACCTTTCATCCAAACTGAAAATTCTCTGCTTCTTATTTCACTTGTCAAGAACAAACTTGACATTGTTGAAGACGGTGATGTTTTTAAGTGTTGCACCCCTGCTGATGAGGACCAGTTTGAAATGCAGTAAACAATATACCTGTCAAAATTTGTCGCAACGTACTTGATACATTTTCTAATATATTGTCAGGAGAAGAGATGATCCCATTGCCATCCGGGTATCCAGTGATGCATCAACTTTTCAGTCTCAGCAAAAAAACTTGTTCAGTTGTGACAAATCAATTTTTCACTACCGAATAAGTTGCACAAATCAAGGTCTAGTTGACTACCATGTTATGAGCTCGAATGGATTAAAAACCAATGGACACTTTTTCATTCCTGGTAGGCATTGCAGTCCCTAAAATTTTGTGGCTTGGTGTTGTACAGAAAAACTCTATATCTTCACAGAGTTGGAACGACAAACAGTCAACATGCAAGTTTTGGGCTTAGTTGACATCACCAGGAGAATCACAGACTCTCAGTGGGAAAGATTTGCTGACTTCATTTTAAACCATGACGACACAGCCATGGATGATTCCACTACAGAAAACATCCATGCCGAACTTTACCGCCAACATATCTTGTCACTTTGGCAAACAAGAGGTAAGATCTAAATAAAAGTTCTCTTGCAATTCACTATAGCAGTAAAGTTTGTAACAATCAAATGATATTGATAAAAACCTTAATTGTTAGTTGGATTTGGCCAATTTTCATTTCAGAGGGAAATGATGCAGACAGATTGCGACGACTGGTTGACGATTATCTGCAAGGAAATCAACTTTTTCCTGCAATATAAAGCATTAAAAGGCCAGGCCCTACTCGCTTTATGCATCGGGTGTTGCACATATTGTGTATATGCTCTCTACATATTGTGGCTATGTACAGTTTAGTAAAATCACATCTTCTAACAGTGTTAAACAATTGTTGCGATTTAAGATTTTATACTTGTTGTAGAGTTGTAGTTGTTGTAATATTATAATATTGTAGGTGTTGTAGTATGGTAATTTTTTGTTTTTTCGTGCACATCTCGTTGCCATAAGGATTGTGTGGTATTATTTGCAATTATTTCTTATGCACTGAAAATATATCAATAGTTTTTGTTCGGATTTTTATTTTGGAACCTTTTGGAACCAGCTCTAGGAAAAGACAATTAACTTACATAAACAAGCTGTTTGCATGTATGTTTCTGTAATCGAAGATCGTCATGTGTTAAAATGATCTAGCCCGCGTTGGGAAGCTTGTATTTTGAGCGAAACGATTTTTCTTTGCGAATTAGCAAAAGCTGTCATTAAAGGCATGAGTTTTGAATTTTTAAAAATGATTTTTTTAGAGATTTTATAAACGTTGGTATAACGATTCAGTACCAAGTATCGGTTCTTCCTTGATCGCTTTCCCTACGCGGCACGGCTATTGAAAACTGTATAATTATTTTAAAGTTGTCCCAATAAAATTTCACCAACTTTTCTTGATCAAATCGATTTTAGTGTGTCGTAAATTTGGTTTCAAAGGTACACCGTATAGTTTATAGTTTGCTTATGATAATTGTTTTCGGTCAATTCACAAAAATGATTGAATCTGCAGGAGAAATATGAAAAAGCGCCTTGAAATTGTAAAGCGGGATTCACACCAGGCGCGGTTCACTCTAGCGCTGCAGTTTTTGATCTCGCGGCAAGCGGTCGGGCATTTACACCAGCCGGCGTCATGCGGCAACGGCGTGATTTAACTTTTCCGTCAGCCGCAGTGTTTGTCGGGTGAAGAACTTGAAGGGTAGGCCTGTTCGGATTGTTGTGATTAATTTCTGGTAGTTTAATAGCTCTGTTTGTAGATTGATAGTTTCTTGAATGTTTAATAGAAATTTAGAAAAGAAAGGTAATGAAATATTGATGGCAATTGTGCAAATTGTCTTGTTACAATAAATTTGTGCTTTGTGTCAAAGTGGTCCTATAACTTAAATTCCCTATCAACTATTTATCGACGCAGAGACACTTAAATTTTCAAGCACATTGACTTAGTGTTCCCGGCAATGAAAATGATTTGCCGCCGCGTTACCGCAACCGCACTCCTTGTGTAAAACCCCTGCCGCTTTAAGCGTTGAGCGAAAATTACACGCACAACCGCAGCTTGTACGCATCGCCTGCTGCAACCGTTAACCGCGTCTGTTGTGAATCCCGTTTTATTCTACTGCTCTCTTGCAATGAAGAATATTGAAACTGTATAACTAGGTGCCACCATGTGTGTTTTTTTATTTAAGCACGCAAATGATTTTACAAATTTACATCCGAGTTTAAAACAAGGAAGGAATAACTTGTATAGCGCGGGTGAAAATTTCGCTGAAATCAGTTTACAGACGGAAAAGTTCCTTGTTTTATTGGATATTTAGTAACACAAACTAATTAAATAATTGTCTGCAAGAGCATGTGGAAGTTTGGAATATTGAAAACCTACTATTAAACGAATCCACACCTATGAAATATTCTTATTCATCTTCCACTAGATGATCCTGCGAAGGTAATTGGTGTAAATATTTGAGCTTATGACTGAACAGTCGTCGGAGCTCAACAAATATACAAACATCAAGAACAGAGATTCAATACACGCCACGCGTTGAAATCCAGGGAAAAATGCGAAGTAAACACACAAGTTATAAAGGGAGGGGTTCGAATCTCAGCCCGTACGCTTACGCCACTTTTGTGTAAGCAACGCACTGCTGTACAAAATTAGTTTTAAAACACAACAGACAAAATGGCGTTGCATTGTGCGCTCACAGAAGCTAAAGCAAAGTTATTGTGTCACAAGCGACATGAGGCCAAACTTGACTTTTTACTTATGACGTCAAAAAATTGCCATTTCCAAATGTTTAATGCAAGCGCGATTTCAAATACTCAGCAAAAATTTACAAAGCGTAGAACACGTAGGCTATCTCAGAAAACCGAACATCGATACCACGTGACAAAAATGCGCGCGAAAGTTATTGACGTCACTACTCTTTGTTTGTCTCTGGTATTATTCCTGAACTCGGCTTCTCCCTGATCAAGCAAGTTTTACCATTGGCCGCCTTCACATTGGCCTGCACCTTCGCTTTGGCCTTCGCTTCACTGCTGATTGGTTTCAACGCAATGACTTTCTTCTTCGAGGGATTCTTCTTCTTCTTCTTCTTTTTCCCTAGCAAGGAAAGAAGCTTCTCGCGTATGACGTCATTCATGACGCAATACAGCAGGAACACGATGACGCCCTGCGCTCCGTTCACGACAGCATTGATGTACAGGAAAACCTGGGAGGTGATCTCGTTCCCAATTCCTGTCAAAAGAAATCGAAAAAGCCCTTTAATGTTGTCCAATTGTGGTCATCATTGGGCCGTTGGCTCAAACCCCAGACGTTTAATGGGTATTATGTTTGATGCGAAATTGCAGTGAATTACTTTTTCTGCTATTTTTCCGAAACAATGATTCACTGCAGTGTTACCACAGAAGATCAAGACGATATTGTAGCGGTCAAGCTTTGCTTGTTTCATTTTATCATCTGGGCGGAACAACGCCTGAATGCGCTATGCCCGCAATGGGTACACCGTCGATATACCTTCCTCATTGCAGTTCCTTTGAATTTTTTGTATTTGATTTTTTCGAGTTTTTGACTTCAATTTGGTTCAGTCTATCTGGTTTCACTGTGTTGGAGCAACGTGGCTTCAGTTTCCTTCTCAGGAAAACACAACGACCCAGACAGAAAAGCTGACTGGTTTAGACAGTTCCCTTTAATCACATAACCCTATTCGTGCATTAAAAACTCCCACCCAAGATCATTTACAAAGATACCAGCAAAAGTTGGATTCTCACCTGTAAAGAACGCAATCGCCCATGTTCCTCCCAACATCACGAAGAGGAAGAAGAGCGACTTTCCTGCTCTCGAGATGTCCTTCATGCTGTGTCCCTGATTCCGGTTCTGCATCCTCTTCGAGTTGAGCATCACCACGGATGTCTTCACCACGATAATCAAGTTGATGAGGAGAATGAGAGCAAGAGGAGCGACGACAGTGGAGTAGAAGATCGGAGTACCGGGAGCCAGCCAGCATCTTTCGAACTTGGGGATGAGAATGGTCGCGTTGCGGTATTGGTGGCACTGGGTGAAGAAGGGCTGGGGCTCCATGTGCAGCCCCAGGGGTATTCCCACGGCGAGAGATGACGTCACGATGACGAGTGGAAGAGCCCAGCCGACAACGAAGAAGACCCGGTATCTATTTTCCTCGCTCTGCACTTTGAATCCCACAGGATCGGATGTTGCCATAAAGATTCGGACTCCCTCGACACACAACCAACATCCTTGAAATAAAAAGGATCAAGTTTTAAACAAAATCAACGTTTAAGTTTGCATTAGTTAAGCATACAAGCTATTAAATGATAACTAAACCAGTTTTTGTGTTTTGCCAAGTCATGCTTGCAATCATTACTGACAACATGTACGCTCAAAGCGGGTTTACAAGCGAGCTTTGTTCGGCCAAGCGTTGTGTTGTGGTAATTTTGTTAAAAACAGCGCAAGCCACGTTTGAGACTTGCTTCTAATCTAACCTGACACCTAGTGGATATTATCTTGTTGATATTTTGAACCGACAAAACAGTTGAATGCACAAATCTAGTTCGGAACCTCATTTGTGTTGTCGTGTGAAAGAGAAAGGGCTCTCGTCATATTTAAGGGATCGTGTAGAAGCACAACGCCCGAATGAAAAAAGGCATTTTGTGCACAGGCGCTGTAACAAGATACGCACCAACCTGTCGCAAGCAGGAAGTAATGGTTGAGTGCGCAGTGCGCTACGCAGAACTCATCATGCTTGACGGCGAGGTCATGTGACAGGTTGATAGCGTGAAAGACGAGCAGAGCTGATGCCAGGTTGATTTGAACCGGAGTTCTGTCGCCCTTTACTGTGTCCTTGAACCACAGAAGAATCACGATGGTAACGGCTAGGAAGGCGATAGAAGCTGATTCGGTCGAGTACGACACCAGCTGTGACAATAAAGTGTGATTAGAGAAAAACAATTGTTTGAATCTCGCAATTAAAATGTGTTGGGGTGTTTATTAAAGTAAAAAGCCGTAATTTCTTTGATTTCTGGTGCGCTCCCTATCATCTTGTCATTGGCATGAATTTCAAGAGGTTTAAATAGCGAGTCGCTTTTTTTCTGGCGGTAAAATTCGAATGCGGACAAAATCTGAACAAAATT
>QXVZ01014223.1:0-17638 GCA_008931825.1 Phallusia fumigata | reverse complement strand
AAACAGGACCTAATTTTACAAAACATGATATACCTTAAATGCATATATGGGAGCTCCATCAACACCTGCCATAAAGTTTCGTCTGAGTAGCAACTTATTTCTTTTTGCAGGTAAAATTGGAGTTGCTGCAGTCACGGCAGGGCCCGGTTTAACAAACACCGTCACCGCTGTTAAAAATGCCCAAATGGCCGAGTCCCCAATTCTGCTGATGGGTGGGGCTGCCGCTTCAATATTAAAAGGTACTGAGTTACTTTGTATTGATTTTATGTTGAAAATTTGACAACTGGTATGTCTGGAGTTTTTCTGGTGTTAAAATTTTTTTTTGTTTGNATTCCGATGACGAACCTCCACGAAAAAAGAAATCCAAAAAGTCTAAGGTACTAGTAGTTGTTAAATAGCTTTGGGTATTTATTACTTTCTTACAAATAGCTATACTTTTAACAAATGACATCACTTAATTCATGGTTGTTATAATAATAAGGTTCAGTGATTACAGACACTTGTGTATATAATATGGATTGTGACTCAGGTATAGATGCTTGTACTTGTAGTAGCATCTATCATGTTAATTCCTTGATTTATTAAGAAACATAGAAAGAAGGAGGATAGCGGTTCAGACTGGGCCGAAGAGAATCTTTCTCAAAACAAAAAGTCAGCGCGGTTGAAGAAACAAACATTGCAGGTAATCAATTTGAGCCATGTATCATGTGTTAATGAATTTACAACATCAAAAGTATCTACAGTCATTAGGGAAGGGGAATGTAATTTTTTGCAAATACATTATTGTAGTTAGTGCATTCCAAACACGCACAAAATAATAACCAGCAAAAACCATATCCTGTGAACTCTTCAAAGCCACAAAAGAAATAAAAATCCAAGTTGCCAAATACAGAAATAATCTAAATTTAAAGTAACAATGTTCTAAGTGACCTTTTTTTCAAACAATCATTTTGATTTTACAGAATGATAGCTCAGATTCTGATGACAGCAACATTATTGAACTTACACAGAGAAATACCCAGTTAAATCGAAAATCTCAGATGGTAGGTTCATACAGTAATAACTCCTACTGCCCAGTTTCAGAAACAAATTTTGTTTCAGGGGTTTTGTCTTGATTCTAACTATGATGAGCACTTGGAAAGGTCATCTACAAGCCAAGAAGTTCCTTCTGCATTCACACAAATGGACAACCCATCATTGTCTGACATGGTCAGCTATAAACTATACAGGCATGTTTGCTTGCTACATAGGTGTAAAAAATTCTGTTCTTTTCAGAATCTCATCAACCTGAAGCCATCCACGTGGATACAAAGACACACGCCCCATGCTGTTGCTTACAATATGGCATCGTACAACATTGATTGTTACCCTTACCACAAAAACAGGTGGGTTCTGTTTTTGAATTAAACCCAGCTCCAGCTGTAAAAATACAATTTAATTAACTGTTTTTAATTTTTAGGATTTCCTTTCCCGGGTACAAGCCAGCAGTTATGACTACGCCTGTATCACGACTTCTTACAAAGGGCAAAAGAACAAACCAAAACGACATATTTTTATCATCTGATGAAGGTGCGGTGCGAGATATGTTTTGACAACAATTTTTTAAACAAATAAAAAACGTACAATTTTAATTAGTTGGGAGTGTTTAGTGAAATTACACTGGAATAAACCTTCAGTAAATTTTTAAAAATTACCAAACAAAAACNAAAACTGGGACTATTAGTTTTTTTTATTATATTTTGCAAGTTTATTTTATTACAATGTTCGTTCATATCATACCAACCACTGTAATAACTGTACATTGGTTACAGGATCTTGTCCAGTTTGTCAGTGATGAAATATTGATGAATAAATCCATTAAGAAACCACTTCATATTCTTGAAGTCGGGTGTGGTTCAGGAGCAATAGGTCTTGCAGTGATGAAGTCGGAGAAACTAAAATCAATCGCAACCAGAGTTCATTTCACATCAATTGACAAAAATAAATCTGCTGTTGATCTTACCAAAGAAAACCTGACATTGGTTGGTGTTGACCAAACAAAAGTAAGATTGTTTTAATGTTGAAAAGGAAATCTGTTATTTTTAATTTGTGGTGTAAACATCCATGTCGAAAAACTGAAAAATAACTTCTTCATCTTTTGATACTATTGCATTCTTTTGTTTTTTTACAACAATTGTTTCTTAAAAAATAGTTTTTAAGCTCATTTACTTAGCAATGCTTATCCTCATTTTCCTTGATTCATGGTTTCTGTACAGATGCAAGTAATACACACGGACATTGCAATGATAGGTAAAAACCAAAAGTTCGATGGAATAGTCAGCAATCCACCTTACATTCCATCTAAAGAAATGGATGATCTACAAGCTGAAATATTCCTGTAACCAAAAGACATTTTAAAATGTTTTTTATGTTGTATTGATTTCACATAACAAACCTTAGTGTTTTTAGAAATGAAAGCCATTTGGCACTACATGGGGGTCGAGATGGCTTAGATGTCATTAGGGAAATTTTGGATGCAGCAAAATCCATGTTGAAACCTGGCGGGTATGAATCAATACAAAATGCTAGTGCAATATAAAACATGAAACTGTTTTTATTGCAGGTGGATTTGGATGGAGGTTGACGATTCTCATCCTGATGTTATTCCAAATATTTTATCAGAACAGTTTGATTTTGTCGAAACCCGTGAAGACATGTTTGAAAAGCCAAGATTTGTTAAAATTACAAAAAAATCATAATAGTGTTCATTCAGTTACACTGCTTCCTTGCTTGATTTGATCAGTCAAAATAAAAGCCTTTTACTTGGTTTATTGAAAGCGTATGTTTTTTTCTTTAATATTAGTTGTGCAGCACACTGGGCGATAATAAAAAACCGACCTCAATTACACACAATTAGCCAAAATTAACTTTGACTAAAATATACATGGCTAAAAACAGTAACAAGGGTACGTTTATTATTTTTTCACAGAGGAAAATTTACATTTCGTTTAAAAAAATAATTAAATTAAAATCAGTGTGGCGTGTAGTTTGGTCACGCATGAATGGCCTCATGACAACAAACGTTTGCTGAACAAAGTCCATCAATTTGGAAAGGAAACTGGCGTGTTTTTCGGAATTGCAACACGTTTAACACAACAGTTACTGCTAAATTGTGTGTTAAGATCCAAATTGAAGTGTTGTCGCAGTAGATACCGTAGCAGGTGGAATGGCGGACCTTCTAGATGGTTTGATTCACGAGCTGTTGTATCAGAATCTTGTCTTGTTTATCATCGGCGGATTATTGTTCTTGGCAACTTGGTTCCTGAGAAAATTTGGCCTGATTTATCAGTTCTTTCATAAAGTAAGTTTGGATCATGAAATGTAATAACAATTTGTTTAAAAAGGTTTATTTATGTGCTTGTAGTGTTTGGTTTAAATTTATTGCATATAACGTTTTGCAATCAATATTATACACTGAACTTACCTTCGATATGTTAAAGGTGAACGGTTGTTATACTAAAACAGTTACACAGTAATATGCAAACCTTATTTAAAACAGGGAGTTAAAGGCCATTAACAATTTCATTTTGAATTTCTTATGTTTGTTTGACATTGCATAAAAGTCCAAAACTATTCACAGGTCGATATTCATTCAAGAAGTCATGGTGGAGAATTGGTTGCTGACACTCTGAAAGCCCATGGTGTTGAATTTCTTTTCACCCTTACTGGGGGTCACATCTCTCCGATCCTTGTGGCTTCAGAAAAACTTGGGATAAGGATTGTTGACACACGCCATGAAGTCACAGCAGTATTTGCAGCTGATGCTGTGGCGCGATTGTCAGGTAAGGCATTAAATTTTAGGCTGTTTATTATTTGATGTACATTTGCATAACACCAGTCATGCTGGATTGTAGAACTTTTGCCCACCCAAAAATGACAGATATACACAATGGAAAAAAACTGACAGCGGAAAGATCTTTGTGTAGGTCTCATAGCAGTTGATAGAAGTATTAAACAGTTTGCTGGGCTGCACCATAAATTGCTTTACGACCAAAACTCAACTCATACCACTGTTTTATTGCACCAAACACATATACATGCTACAACAGGCACAAAAATCAATAAAACAGGACCTAATTTTACAAAACATGATATACCTTAAATGCATATATGGGAGCTCCATCAACACCTGCCATAAAGTTTCGTCTGAGTAGCAACTTATTTCTTTTTGCAGGTAAAATTGGAGTTGCTGCAGTCACGGCAGGGCCCGGTTTAACAAACACCGTCACCGCTGTTAAAAATGCCCAAATGGCCGAGTCACCAATTCTGCTAATGGGTGGGGCTGCCGCTTCAATATTAAAAGGTAAACTACTGGGTTACTTTGTATTGATTTTATGTTGAAAAATTTGACAACTGGTATGTCTGGAGCTTTTCTGGTGTTAAAATTTTTTTTTGTTTGATTCTAGGTCGTGGAGCACTACAAGATATAGATCAGATGTCACTTTTCAAACCACTGTGTAAATTTACTGCCACGGTGACAAGAGTTCGAGATATTGTTCCAACATTGCAAGAAGCAATCGCTCAAGCACAGTCCGGCACACCAGGTGAAAATACGTTGTAATAATTACGTAACTGGTCTTCATGCCTATGTGCTTTGGTAAAATTGGTAACAGATGTTTGCTTTGTTTTTTGTATACTTTATCATTTAGATTAATTGCCAACAATTATGTAGAAAGTGAATAAATTTTATTGTAAGCATTTTAGCAATTCCTGTTTGGTTTGTTGGTGCAAAAGACACAACATAATTTTTTTTTATGCAAGGTCCTGTGTTTGTTGAGTTTCCAATTGACACCCTTTACCCTTATAACCTTGTACAGAAGGAGATTGGAGCATCTGGTGGGGCTGGTAGGTAACATTTGCAATATACCAAGTAGTAATGCATTGTTTTTATCACTCCTTATTACATATTGAATTTCTGGAATTTTTAAACCAAATTTCAGGATGAACTTTTACACCTAAATGCATTTGCAGGCAAAACTCTTCGTCATCGCATAGTGAACTGGTATTTAAACAACTACCTCTGCAATCTGTTTGCTGGTGCGTTCGAAGAACGAGATATGGCCCCATTGCCAGTGCGAGTTCCTAAAGCCACTGCCGATCAAGTAGGTCTTACAATGGGTTTCATGTTAGAGTGCCAGCCCTAGATATTGTTAGGCTGCTCTTTTGGGTTTGAATTCCACCGTAGGCTGGATTATTTTAGCCCAAATCTTGCTCATCGAAAATGCTTGAAAGGTCCAGTTTGGTATAACACCGCTTGCAGGCTTGACATACAACATAAAAATCATTTCAATCAAAACTTTTCTTTGAGAATTTTTCTCCTTNACTCTTCGTCATCGCATAGTGAACTGGTATTTAAACAACTACCTCTGCAATCTGTTTGCTGGTGCGTTCGAAGAACGAGATATGGCCCCATTGCCAGTGCGAGTTCCTAAAGCCACTGCCGATCAAGTAAGTCTTGCAATGGGTTTCATGTTAGAGCACCAGCCCTAGATATTGTTAGGCTATTGTTGTGGGTTTGAATTCCACCGTAGGCTACATTATTTTAGCCCAAATCTTGCTCATCGAAAATGCTTGAAAGGTCCAGTTTGGTATAACACCGCTTGCAAGCTTGACATACAACATAAAAAATCATTTCAATCAAACCTTTCTTTGAGAATCTTTCTCCTTTTTTCCCAAAATCTCCTTATGTTCATAGATTCAAAGTTGCGTTGAGTTGGTGACCCGAGCCAAGAAACCACTCTTTGTGTTCGGAAGTCAAGCTCTACTGCCTCCAGTGGCTGCCAAAGACCTACGATCGGCGGTGGAGAAAATCGGAATCCCATGTTTTCTGGGTAAGAGCTACTCCTAAAAGAAATTGATTATGATCTCAGTATGGTTATACATTGTTCACTCAACGCAGTAATTCTGTTTTGCAAAGAGCTGACTTTCAGATTTTTATTTGTAGGTGGAATGTCTCGGGGTCTCTTGGGAAGAAATTCAAAACTTCACATTCGACAAAACAGACGAGCAGCTTTAAAGGTGCGACAGTCTATAATGCATAAAAAAATAAGAAAAAGGTTTATTTTCCTTGCTGTCGTGTGTTAACACACATTAACACATGCAGAGTTGTGTTTATTTTATAATGCTGACATATTATCATTCTGATGACTTGCATTTTTTAACAGGAGGCAGATTTGGTGATTCTTGCTGGAAATGTTTGTGACTTCAGACTCGGATACGGAAAGGTTTTGCCAAAGAAGGCGAAGATCATTGCAATTAACAGAAACAAGGTAAAGTTTGTCGAGTCATGATTTTATTTTTGTCAAGTCATCCTAAAATATATTGCTGATGCTGAAATTAACTCGCCTTTGTTTTTTAATTAGGAGCAACTGTACAAAAATACAGATATGTTTTGGCGCCCCACAGTGGCCATTCAAGCTGATGTGGGCTGCCTCGTGGTGGCGCTAGTGGAACAACTTGGAAAGGGGTTTTCGTGTTCTCAAGACTGGATTGAGCAACTTGGACAAAGTATAACACACAGATACTATTATATTTTCATTGTGGCATGAAATAATCCTGCTGTCTAAATTTAGCAAAATGTTTACTTACATTTTTAGGTGACATCAAGAAAGAAAAACTGAACAAGGAATTGGCACAGCAACCAACTAAAATTCATCTTAACCCTATCAAGGTTGGATTTTTTGAAATAAAATGCAATTGAGAGTCCAGCGTTAGTTACTTATGTTTTAAGTCCAACAAGAAATCTGATTTGTTTTGTCACAATTACAGGTTTTGCAACAACTCGAAGAGATTCTGCCTGACAACAGTATTCTAGTTGCCGATGGTGGCGATTTTGTTGGGACTGCTGCATATACTGTGCGACCCCGTGGTCCACTTAGGTGAGAAACTATATTGTCACAAAAAAGATTTTCTCTTGTCTAATGCATTTTTTTCCTATCTTTGCTTTACAAGTTAGCTCTTATAACCGACAACTACTTAAAACAGCAATAAAAAACAAAAATAAAAAAGGATATCAAATATTCAGAAGGTCAGATTGAAAAAAACATTGTCATTAGTTAAAATTAATAAATTAATAAATTAATAATTTACCAATGCCCTTTTACAAAGTGTGAAAAAAAGCAAAAACCCAACAATATTTGCAGATGGCTTGATCCTGGTGCATTTGGAACCCTCGGAGTCGGAGGAGGTTTTGCCCTTGGTGCCAAATTGGTTTGTCCCGAATCGGAGGTCTGGGTGATTTACGGGGATGGGAGTCTTGGTTACAGCATTGCAGAGTTCGACACCTTTACAAGGCACCAGGTGCTATGTAGTGTTGTTTACTACTGACTCAGTAACTTTGCAAATTTATCTTTTGTTGGATAAGTAACAGCGCATGTAAATATGTGGTTGTTCTTTTATTGCTATAATGTGTTTTATACAGATTTTTAAATCTAGTTTTATTTTGTAACACATTAAAAAAAATAACAAGATGTCATTTATGGCATTATTTAGTAGTTTTTTTCAAATGAAATAAATAATTTTTGCTTTTCCTTCTAGCTTCCTATTATTGCACTTGTTGGTAACGACGCAGGGTGGACACAGATTGAGCGGGAACAAGTCCCAATGTTCGGAAGCAGCGTCGCATGTCAACTAGCTTTTACAGGTCAGATGTTTAAACCCTTGTAGTGGTAACATGATAACCGTAAGTAAATGCAATTAGCCTACATGCAAATTACTGTCAACTATTTTCTGAACCTCAGAACTGCTTTAAAACAAGTGTTGTTTTGAATAGACTCTATATGTATCACTGTATGCCGGATTTTATTATTCACCTTGTAGTCCAATCTGCTTCTGCCCAAGGGTTATGATGGCCAATCACCATTTGTGTTAGGACATACAAAAAAGCAGCTTAAAAATTTGAAACTATTTAAATAAATTTTTACACAATTGTGAAAAATAATTTACAAACAATTTTCACAGATTACCACACAGTGGGTGAAGGTTACGGTGGCAAGGGGTTGTTGCTGGGTCGAGGAGACGACATTGATTCGACTTTACGCAAGGCACAGGAGATAGCCAAGAATGATAAACTGCCTGTACTTGTAAATGTGCTTATCGGTAAGACTTCGTTCAGAGAAGGTTCAATTTCAGTATGATGCAACTAAGTTAGGCATCATACACTTGAGGTGGGTGTACCAACTAGCTTTGTCCAGTCAACCCTAACGATGTTTTAACCTTGTGTGATTTGGATAAAACGATATTTTGTCACAGTTGACTTCAGAAAGCTCATTCTAAAACCCACGTTAGGCATTTTCTGATACATTTACCGAAGCAGGTTGATAAATTTGTCTGTTGATTTTTTTAAAACACTTGGAATAAGTTTCGAAATGTTTAGGGCATATTTTTGTGTTCTTAAATGAAATCGTTGTTTGTTGCAAATGATTTATATTTTCGCGAACAATGTCTCTGATTCTAAATTGTTTTTTGGACCAACAAGATGGTACTAAGTTTCTGTGCCATAGTCTTTTTCTAGTTAGGACACTGTAAAAATATTTGCAAACATTTGTAATGCTGTAATCCCTCCTGATGTTAAGTAAAACAATTCTGGGATGTTCAAACAAATTTGATTTTTTACTAAATGCAAAATTATTTTCAAATTCTGTATTTGTGCAATTACATGATTGTGTTTATGCTTGTAATGTTTGTATGCTATTTAACTTCTGGATAAAAACAAATTGTGTAAATTGTTCCCAGTTTGTGTTGTTTTGCCAAACCTTGATTTTCGCATGCAAAATAAATTCACATCACTATTAACTAAACTGCTGCTACAAAAATGTCTATTCTCTAATGACACAGTTAAGTATAGACATCTTAACATCTGAAATATTGTTTGGAGGGTTGTTGTAGTTAGCTAACAATACTTTGTGGGGTCGTCCAGCCAACGTTCGTTTACACTGCAAACAGGTGTGTGCGCATTTTTTTACACTATTTTCCAACAATGGACAATGCTGCGAGCAGCATGCAAGAAAAATGATTGCAAGGCACAAAAGGCGATAAGGTATGAAAAATAATTGAAATATGTACACACACATATATGTGTATAAATGTTTAACAATACAATATCGTTTTGTCATGGAATAAAATTTGGAAAACTGAGATGTCGGAGTGTAATAATAGGCGCCAGTTTTTATCACAGAATATGAGTATGATGCAATTCTTTGGAGCTGAATTAAGTCAAGTTTGTTTCACCTGAAATCGTTGCAGAATTACCACTAAGCCGGAAACGAGAGGATTCGCACGAAATTGAAGGACACAGCAAGCACTACAGCTTCACCGTTACAAACTCGACGGTTATTTGGCGCATTTATGGCCTTTACGACAGTTGTAAACAGGAAGGTAAAACTGATTTGGAACTGTCAATCATACAAGAACGGCAAAACGCAAAAAAACGTCAGGGTAATGACGTCATGGTGAATATGAACAACACGGCGGCGCGCAAAAAAACAACTTGCAAAAATTCATTTCCACGTGAGGGCGACCTTGCGCTGTACAAAGAGCGATTTGGCGTGAAAGTAGGTCAGCTGACCTGAAGCGGAGCCGTGATTGGTCGGTTCGTGACACAACAATCTCAATGGTTGTTCGAGTCCATCGCAAACACCCAAGGTGCATTATGAAGTTCTTGTTCAGTCAAAAGTCCATCATCTGTAACAAGTTAAGTTGATTTACCTGGGTGTTGTCTGTTTGCGCATGCGCAAAAGCTCTATGTGCATGCGTGTTAATTATTGGCCGCAATTGGTATTTAACCAGTGCTTAAGGTGGCAGCATAAAACAAAGTGCAACCTATGGCATTTGAGAAGCGGCCTTAAAAGTTTTATAAGTTAAATTCGCCTCGTCATTTTATTTCAACACACATTATAACCCCTCGACCTTTTCAACAGCAAATATCAAAGCAACCACATCCATACAAAGTTATAAGATCACATGAACCCCACAAATTTCGTTTATAGCGGTGTTCAAATGGCTCCGTGATGTTACTTTGCTGTTTGGAGGTGATTACCTGGTATTTGTCAGTGCAGCAGTAAATGAGAAAAGAGGTTTTTTTGCCTGAAGCTTAGCAGGGTGTAGGGGTTACTTAAGGCCATTGCCGGAAACGGTGGGTTTACTTCGTGTCAATACACCTTGGTAAATAGAAGATGATTTCTATAAAGGCGGGAACTTTCGGCTGCTAGGTACTCCTAGGACGCTTGGTACCTTTGGAATATAGAAAGGCTAAATTGGAACAGTTTAACATGTTTGAATGCAAAAGTTGCCACGACAGGTTGTTTTCTTACAAGCTTTGCGATGTTTTATTTGACAATTGTTTTTATTGACCAACATTGCCCCTTCTAGTGACAAAAAACGACGTATGTGTACAGTATCATCTCACACAAGATTAATCCCAAACCAACACATTACATCATGTTGTTGTTTACTATCGGATTAGACAGTCTTGCTTAAATCACATTCTAAACACATGTTACTGTGACGCGATAGTTACGTACAAGGCACAAGCAACGCACATATTCTGTGTAAAAAACATGTTTACAAACGAAACATGTTTACAAACGTACAAACAACTGATAATTGTGTTAATACCATATGTAACTAGATTTTGTGCAATCCACGACCACTAAAATACAAAAAAAAGTTTTTCACACGGTAAGATGCCGCAAAAGGATAAGATTGCTTTTTATGTAGTCGCAATTTTAACAGCCGAAACTCATTCCATAATCAGGTTATTAACGTACAATTTTGTTTGGCCGTTTACCATAAACAACAAAGTACAACACACAATCAGCGGCAAAACAATAATTTTAGATGAAGAATATTTGCTGTTTTTACACGCGATTTTTTGAAACAGTCTTTTTGGCTAAAACAAGAAGTATTTTCATAAATCTATTCTTCTTGCCACTGGAACCAATACATTACATGTACAAATTCCGCCTAACAACTTAACCGCTGACACTCCCAGAGATTTTGGTGAAGCCAAGCTATAATGGTAAACATGTCTTGGTATAACTGACACTATTCCATACATAACAAGGTGTAGAATATGAAGTTGTGAACATCAGAACGCGCCTAATGTAAGCTTGACTGACAGATGGGTAATTTATATGGGAGAAATGCACAGAGGAAATCTCCGCATCAACAAGTGTTGACTTGGTTAAGCTTGGGATTGGGTCTGAGATTCAGCTGTTTAAAACCCCCTAAAAATACGTTCTATTTTCTGGTAACCAACGGAACTTGGCTTATTATTGTCATTCGGACTTTGCACGGATAAAAAACGCGCTGGTGCCCTAAAAACCACATATATAATTGCAGTACTTAAACTCAGAAATGCGTAAGTTTTTTTATTGTCAGCTATGTAAGAAGGTGTGTAACATCGTTGAAAGGTAATTCGAACACAAAAACCAGCTTGTACTGTTGTTTAGTACATACGTTCAACCGTGTTGTAAACAAAATGTTGAAAAAGATTAATTTTAATATCGCTGTTTTTAAAATATATGTTTTGGGGGCGTGATGGTTAACCGATGGGTTAACTGGCGTCAAAAGTGCATGGATTCAGATATCGTTCTATGTTCTATGTAAATTTAAACCTCTTTTCTTGATCAAATGGGAGGAACGAATCGACGTTAGACCGAAAAAACTGAGTGAAAACAATATATGTCCCCTTCATGGAAAGGGACCCATGTTAAACTGTCAGACAAAAAGAAAACAAATTTGTCTTTGCCGAGGAAGGTGAAAGTTAAACGCGACACACGTTAGTTGTAACCTGAAACCCTTTGTGTCAAGTCCACGACCACATTTCAGATTTATATCTACGACAATGTAATCATACGCGAGCATCGCTATTGATGGGGATGTGATATAAACTAAAGATGTGTCGGAGATACGGGAACAGACAAAAGCTTTTTGTCTCCATCCTCACGACAAAGTTCGCAAATCATCGACTGATTTGTCAAGTATAAAAAACGAATTAGTTCCGCTGTTAATACGTTCACAATGATTGAACTTTGCAGATCAGTTTTTTGTTGTTACATCGTATGTTCGACTTTTAAGAAACTTTTCCACCGTTTTTCTTCGCAAATTATTTTTAACCACCGACGTGAGACAGAAAAAAGTCACAAAAGCCCTCGTATGTAAGACCAATAACTGTTTTTCTTCAGTCAATATCTGTTCAGTTTTGTATTATCTGTAAGAACTGGATAATAAACCGAGCACGAAAACACACCATTTCATAAACGCAACAACAAACATTATGATTTTAGACAGCTTTAAATCTCAATTTTCTGCAAGCCTGACCACCAAAGTTTCACGCAAACTTCGGTCATCACTCGCTTTTAGATTTTTACCCAGAACGGATTTAATTTTCTGCGTTCGTCTTCATGACCTTTAACCTTATAAGCTGGTTTCACGGAAACAATACAGCGAGTTTGGTAAACACAAGCGATTGACCCGACGTTAAGCTATCACGGCTAAATGTCAATTTTATAAACAGATATAACCTGGTTAATCACATGTCAAATGCTGTGTTATTTGATGAATAGATTTGATAGGTAACATGTAGACATGAAATCTGACATGACAAAATAATGGATGTTTTTTAAAATTGAAAAACCAAATTAATGGACCTTTTTTCTAAATCCAAAATGAAAAAACCAAATTCCTTACATTTAGTTTTATTTTTGCAGAAAGTTTATAGTGCAGTGAGATATAATTTCATGTTTGATCGCATGATCTCGATACCCTATACACCACAAGTGGCAATTTGCATTTTTCCTTCTCGAAATGTGTTAAGCTGACATTCAAATGACCTCTAAGCGCTGCTGGGCCACAAGAATGCGCTTCGAGAACCACAGCACTTGAACTTCAAAGCAAAGTGCACTTCTTTATAGCGATTGTGACGGAAGAAAAACTATTTTATGTACTATGTGGCGCAACTGGTATTTGTGTTATCTTCACATTGACCTTTAAAACTAGATTTACTATTGGTCTGCATTTCACCAAGAATCAGAAGTTTGTATGGCATTTCGTTCACACCCGTTACGCTAGTGGTGTCCAACATGTGGTACTGTTGGTACAAGAGAACCTGTTTTTTACTATCACTTTTGCTTCTCAATCAATTTCGTTTTATAAATTCGTGCATTTTCGTTTTCTTCTTCTTATCTGTGTAGTTTTATTACCGATTTCGTTTCATTACATCAGCGTTTCACAAACTTTTTTCAATGCACGTGTTTGGAAAAGTTGGTTTGACTTTCGACGCACCAGAAATAAGAATTTAATAAAGACTCTGATTACTATATTAATTGATACATACAAAACAGTTGAGCTACGAAACATATTTAGTGTGCGACGCCCCTGGAAAATTTCAACGATGCACAGTATGAAACTACAACACTACATTATCACAAGTTAATTTGAAACGGGGTGGTATGCGATGACAGAACAGGACCTTAGAGGTGAGCAATCTGAAAAGGTTGGGAGCCACTGCCTTATACCGGTATACTTAATACACAGGCAATACGGCAATACATAAACATCCTGTTCAAATGTGAAAGCCAAGTAGCCAGGATACGGTTTCCTTTCAATGTCTTGTGCAACGTGGACGAAATACTTCCTGTGAGCTTTTTCAGCACAGTGTGTCTGCAAATGATGCCAGGAATGAACGATTTTGACTGGTATGTATTGGTAAAGATGGGCTGCATATCTTGCGTGCGTTAGCACAAGAGCGCTGCTTTGCAAGGATTTATCAAATAAATGTAGACATAGTTAGGAATCCAAGATATAGACTTTTGTCATTATTGCTCTGATGATGACAAATGAAAGCCACGATTGTTGAAACGTTTGCTATACAATGTAGTTACTTGACACAAGCTCCATGGCATCACAATCAACGTATGTATGAAAAACATTTTTCTGTGAAAACCCCTGATGCACATGTAAGACAGGGAAACAAAAAATTCGCAAAACACATTAACTACAGACACTAAACGAGTCCACGTTTTGTCACGTCAAGGGTTTGTTGTTTTTTGTTTCGTTTTTATCCTCGGTGGGCGGAACAACGCCCCAATGCGTTATGCTCATAATGAGTCCGCCGTCGAGCTACCTGCTTCCCCCCCCCCCCCCCCCCTCATTTTTTATTTGATTTTTTCGATTTTTGGAAAGTTGGTGATTTTAATGTGGGTCAACCCATCGGGTTCCTTTGGGTTGGAGCAATGCCGCTTAAGTTTCTTGCTGAGTGAAACACAAGCGACCGAGACAGGATTAGAACCCACAACCTTGTGTGCACAAGGCAGTCTCACTAACCACTCGGCCATCTTGGCGGTGATGAAAAACAATTGTGACCTTGTTTTGACCTTACTCCAACAGAGATATGTTTACGTAATTTGTTTTCATCCGGAAACATACAACGGTCAATATAGAAAGAGAGCCAGTCAATATAAAACGTATAAACGACAAACGACCAATTGCTGACCTATTTGCAAAGAAAATCTGTATTTTATATTTTGTAAATTGCCCAAAGATTTTTGTGTTTCGTGACTATAAAACACACTTACATGGTTGGAAAGTACGCTATAAAAGCCATTTACATTCATAAATTTCGAATGATGGTATTTTCAGGAACGGTTTTTGAAATCTAAAATGTTGAACTGTACCAAGTTTTAGAGAAACTTTAAAATATTCAACCGACAACTGCACACTGTTTTTAAGTTTAAACAACCTGACTTCTCGGAAAGACGCTGTCGTTGTTACCCGGAACCAAAATATTGAATTTTAACAACTATTGAGTAGACAAAGTAATGGCCATTTAAAGATAAACACACGATTCGCAGTTTTAAATAGTCCTAAAAGGAAGATACAAGCAAGTACTTGGTCTACTTTTCGACAAGCGACAAATTTCCTGATGACAACAACAGCAGAGTTTGTCGAAACGTAGAAAACGTTTTACACACAAGTACTGGCTTGTATCTTCCTATTGTGATCGTTTAATGACTTTTAGAAAACAGTACGTCACTTTTTCAACAAGGATTTTCAGTGATGCAAGGTAATCCTTCGCAAACATGGAGGTCTTACTATAAGCCGAAGTGCAACAAAGATGGCATTGTTTGGTCACAGTAGGATAATTGTTACACCGCAAGGGGCTCGTTTTAAAGGTCAAACGGATATTTTAACGTCGATGGCCGAAACAGACAACTAGTTTAAAGTGTAAAATGCGATTTTATGGGAAACTAATGCGGTTTACGATTTAACCACCTGTTAAAGGAAAACTGAAAAACCATATTTACCTTTCTTAGAAGGTAAACATTCTTAATTGACGTTTTCCTTTAACCAAGCGATAGGGAACTTTACTTACTGACCGCTATTTCCGAAAATGAGGTAACGCATGCGCCTAGCGGCCGCTGTGATGTCACAAGGGTGCGCATTGTGCGTCACAGAGGCCGTTTGTTGTTCTGTGTGACGGATGCTGATCCATGGAACTGATGGAAGCTCATTGCAACAACAAGTTTTTGCATTACCACCGGACTAACGAATGACTCATCATATTTGTGCTTGCGTGTGTGAGGCTGATGAGTCAGCGCTTACGCTGCGTCAGTTGGTGCCAAGTTGTCCTCTTGTTTTCATTACACAATTTTAAGTATAAGTTGTTTTGCTTTTTTGTGTTTAGGCGTAATTCAAGGAACCAAAGAATATATACGTCGATTTCTCTCCTCAAAAAAACGAAAGAACTCCCTAAAATTCCCATCTCCAGGAGTTAAACCTAAAGTCGCTCCAAACACTACATACAACCATATATCATACGCACAACTAAATTCATTTTTATCACATTTGAACCAGAAAAAAATCGTCGGTTGAGCGCACAAAGCTCGCTAGCAAACCCGCTGCAGCCACGAAAGTAGTTGAAAACTGTTAAAACAAACTTTGCAAAAAAACGTTTGTCGCTTGCCTACCGATAAAAAAACTCATCCACAAAAAAATGTTGAAGTCAGAATCTTCACGTTACCGCACTTATTTCATAATCACCATCCAGACATCAGACAAGCTTCCAAAAACAACTACAACAACAGAATGTAATTGCCCGAATCGTGACGTCGCACACAGCGGTGTTGCGCATGGTTGAGTTTGTAAAGGTGGCTTGGCTGGGCCTGTCAACACAACATCAAATCCCAGCGCAGAATTTTCGAGTTTAAACTACGGAGTAAGCCCCCGAGGCTATGGTAAGGAGGAGTTTACCATAGAAAAATATTGCCCTTTTAATGTTTACATTCGCATTGAACGTTTATACGTCACACACCGAACTGTCAGTTGGAATAACAAGGACAATTTTGTTGCTCGTTTCAGGCATTTTACCGCACGTTTTTGTATGTTTGGGTATTCAACCTAAATAAGTTGTATGGCGTATTTGTCAAAGCGTGATGATTTGCAAAGAAAACTGTTTTTTACCCATCTGATAAGTCAACCCACAAATTTTCGTTATCAACGTTCTTTTTGATTCGTAAGATTTCCATGGCAGATAAATCTATGCAAAAAATGTCGTTTTTCGAATTGTACATTGGCGTACCGTTTTCCACAACACAATTCACCCGTTTTAGTTCAAAAATATTCGAAATTTTGACCTTTGAATAACCTTACAGAAATACACACACGAAAACAGGAGAATTAACATCAGAATCTCCTAATTACAGAGTTCACAAAACATAATTTGAGTTTATCCAGGTTCTACCGCAGCGGTTGAGAATGCAAGTTCGGGTTGTGGTAAGCCGTGACCTTTTACGGAGAGAACTTGCACTGAGGAAGTGCGCACGAACCACAGGCGCTAGACTCGTGGCCAAATATGAGCAGGTTGTATGCGAAAGCTATCTGCTAAACCCACAGCGAAAAACTTGTTTTGTGAATACATGACCCATGACCAAGGCTGCATCTTAATCTTGTTGATGTTCAGCGGTTTGGCGAGTGCTCGTCATGCTTGGTTAGTCATGGGGTGACCCACAAAGTACAAAACAAGTTGAAATTTGATTTTCAATACGTTTGGCAAATTTCGTCCTCGAATTGATAAATAATTGGTGGTGGTAATATTTTGTTTGCTGTGCGGTGATAAATGTGTTGTTTAAAATCATCAAAGAAGTTCTACATGTCACTTTGACAGGCTATGATAGAAGGCATGAGCTTTTTTAAAGCAGTTGCACCCGCAATTTTGCGTGGCGTACACCAATATTTCTCCATTTTCACTCACTAATGAACATTTAAAGGCCACTTTTAACAAAGTGTGCCGCTTTGTACGTAGGTGGAAATCTCAACAACCTGAAACAACCAAGTATTAAGCGATTGGGGGTTATTTCTTTCTTCTGCTGTCACTGAAAACCGAGACCTCGCCATCACTCCCAAAGTTTCGAGTGTAAAAAGTAAACTCACCATGTTTGGCATCAACAACAAATTAAGATACGTAAAAATCAAACTATGACAAGCGTAATACCGGCACCTAATTGGTTCTGACGCACAAAGGTGATAAAAATGTTGGCGACAAAAAAATCGCACGTATAATTGTATGAAACGATGTGACGATAAGGGTGTAATGTTGCCT
>QXVZ01014220.1:0-26785 GCA_008931825.1 Phallusia fumigata | reverse complement strand
CCCTTGGTAAATAGCAGAGGCAACTAGAATTTGTGACTTTATGCCTCAAGCGCATGGTCTTCGTTTTCGACAAAGCGCTGGCCACAATATTTGCCAACACACGTGACGGTCACGCCTGGCTGGCCCTGAACAATGCGTTGTTGGCGTGTCGAAAGTTTTGGTGACAATTGCCACAAACACCTCATGGCATCAAAGGGTGACAGCTTCCGGTGGCAGTGAGATGGTAGATGACTGTCACGATTGTTGCTGAGTAATTGAGTGCCTAATGCACCTGGAAACAAGTTGGCACCACCAGTGTTGACTCAACGTTATGTAACCACAGGTTATTGGAGGTACAAGATCACAGATTCTGTGCTAAGCATGACATGGTTCCTTGTGGTTCGTTCTTTGAGCCTCAAATTGATGTTCTGTTTGATTGATTTCCAACTCGCAAGGTGGGACAGATGTGAATTTTGTATTCCGTTCGTGAAGTAGTCCCAAACATGGGCGTCGGCACGTAGGGACGAGAGGTGGCACTTGACCTCTCCCTAAAATCCCGAAAATTGTACTTTATGACAATTTTTCATGAGACTCCAAACATCTCCTGCTGAGAGCACGATTACTTTTTGGGCCAAACCTTTACTTGTTTCCCAATAGGGATTTTCTGTATTTTTATTTTATTTAGAACGGTACAACTTCTTGAAATGGTTCTTCGTTCATCGGCCTTTCCGCATCTCTCGCACATCAAAACCATGTATCTCCTGGACAAAGATGGCAGTAAGGTGCAGTACGCAGCAAAAATTCCGAATACGTGGTGTTGCTGGATATTTTTCTCGTAACACATTCAGTATCAACTTACACCAATAAATAGAAGTTTATTGTGACAACATTTTGACCGAGTTTACCACATTGATTAACAAGTTTCTGGCAAAAACGTACAGTAATTTCAGTGATAGGTAAACGGTTTTCATCTGCGAAACATCCAACATTTGGCGTTGGCGCATTGCTGGTTACACCAATAGACTTTAAATTATCTAGAAGTGATTTACTTGAAATTACACAAATCGAAATACTTTTTCTCTTTGGATTTAAATAATTTTAGACAATGAAAACAAGTAAGTTTCAAGTGTAGAATGATGCCAAATCAATACTGTATTTTAGTTCACCCGAGTTTGGTACAAAGCATTTTAGCAGTTTTACAAAAAATACGTCATTTATAAATCCACAATCGCTGCATTATTACATCAACGGGAATTGCACACGAAAAACACATCGACCAAATCCAAGAACAGCACCGATGTAAACATAAGGGCGCGTACAGCTTCTTTTGACACTTCGGGATGAAACACAGTCTTGATGGGAAAAGAAATGCGCCAAAGCCGTAGAAAAAATAAATTTTTTCGAATCCTTTTGAAGTAAACGTGAAAAATAATAAATAAGGTTATAATCTCTGGGAGGGCAAGGAAAAAATAAGCTGGCAGTGATGTAAGACCAGTGTGTTTTCTACATGGAAATAAATATCTAGAAGCAATGGCCTTATATTGAATATATTGCACACTACATTTTTTGAATCAAACTTCAAAACCAACATAGTCTTGAAAAACTTAAATGTTTTAATACAGGGCCTTTCTTTGCTGGCAAGAGTAATACTGAAATAATCTCTTTTACAGAATTAGAATATCTAAATGGTTACGGCTATAGCGTTGTAAAGCGCTAAAGGTAATTTTCTGTATACTGGAATTTTAACAGTGATGGCCCGGAACAAAAATCTCGGCAGTGGCTTAGAAACAAAACAACACATTAAATATCTATGGTCGGAAAATAAAAGTGCTACGTGTTCGGATGGAGGAAAATAAATTATTCTATACAGGAAAAACACAAAAGGAAACTGCTCGGTAATTACAGATAGCACAGGATAGTCATGGCGGAAAAGACGGATTCGGAATTACAAGTACAACACTGTTCCGCAATTTTCCGTTTTCCGTTACTTCCGCGCGTTGGTTAAATTGAAAGTTTCACTAGATAACACTGATGATAGCGGAACAATACAAACTGACACAAATCTGAACAACGAAAACGGCTGATGACGTCGCACCGAGAAGGCGGATCTCTACTGCCACCAAGCGAAACGTGACGAAAGTTGGGATAAAGCGGCGGTTGCTAAAGCTTTGTGCAAGCGACAAGCCTAACAACACGAATACTTCAAGGAACATGGTTGGAGATAATTTCGAATAAACAAAGGGAACTTTGTGTTGGTTTGGATAGCGTGTTGCGTTTAAAACTGATTTCTGGAATGCTGTTGTAAGTAATAGTCTCGTAAGCAATTCATTGCGGTCCAGTATGTAGGAAATGCGAACGAAAATCACCGAAGGTCAAGTTCCAGCTGTGCCGCGGGGGTGAAAAAATAATTCTCAACAAAACAATAGCGAGTGCCTAATTTGCATACGTGACGTCACACGTACAGTCAGCGATGCGTAACATTGCGCCACAGAAAAGGTAATGATTGCTTCAACACCAAATATGTACAAACACTTGAATACGACTGGATAAGGGCCCACAGCTGTGCAAAGCAATTCTGTAACACGGCCAATCAGCATGCGAGAAACGTGTCACGTGTTTCACTGTTCCCACGTGACCTCGGCGTTCGCGGGTTTCGGTGAAAACTTGATTTCGTCATCACGTTTTGATCTGATGGTTCTTGCGCGCCAACCTCGATCTGCTAAAGGATTTGTAAGGTGAGATTGGGAATGAAGTTTACAATGCTGAGATTCGGGTTTAAAATGTTGTTCGAAGATTATTTAGCTAGGAGTCTGACATATGGAGGTTAAGTTAATAAAAACGAAAACTTTGGTACATGATTCACGGTTTTAAATAATCTCAGTAAAGTGATACAAGGTGAAACATTTTTTTAGTTACGACATCTTTGTTAATGCAACAGAGTGTTTTTCACACAAGTACTGGCTTGTATCTTCTGAATTTTGTCATCAAGGTATTGTTTCCTCGTGAAAAAAGTTATGGAAAGTCGAGTGTAAGTTATATTAGCTCTTCAACTTAAACAAACAAATTTTCAAGTACCGACTGCTTCCGAACATTGCGACGCAAAATTTATCGTTTTTTAGAAAAGGGCAACAAAGAGACCCCTGACCGTGCGCAAGTATAATACAGCGTTGTTACATTGTTTCACTATAAACGCGGTCCTTTGCAGGCAAACAACTAAACACGACAACGACTAGTTATACCTGATGGAACCCGCTAGAAGAGGATTGAACGCATACAACCATCCATGCATGTCAGCTTCGTTGCCAGCTTGAAGGATAAATCCGCGATGTTGAGTGCAGACCGCGAATGTAAAGTTGCTCTGTGAAAAGTGGAACTGGTGATGAAAAATGAAACTGGTTTGTGGTCATAGGTCTTCAATTTTGCTTTCACACTAACCGGAGATGGTTGCTCCTGTGAACACTCGACCACCGTGCTTGCAAGATTAAACATTCCTCTTTCCACTGGGTCCTTGTGGTGATTGTAGAGGAACACGTATGGGCGCCTTACAACCACCCAACGTTTCATCCAACACGTTGATCCGGGTTCCAGTAGATTAAGGTACCCTCGCCGCGAAACTACCGGGCTGAAAATATAGGGAAACCGGGTTACCAGAAAGATAAGGTACGGTTACAAATTTACCTCATATAAAATGCATCACATAATTTACAGTCTAACTGACCTAAAATACAAAGTGTAAAAACATCCGGTAACCAAAAAGTTTGCTGGTAATACTGTCATCCAGTGATCTCAATCTTTTTTATTCCATAGACTTCTTTAACGTATTTTCAAAGCTAAAATCCCCCCAGAAATTTGTATCGTAAATAGTACGTTTATTAACAAAAGAAACCAAGCTCTACAAATTTGAAACTTACCATAAATTTAAGGTACAGAAGCAAAATATTCTTCAGATATTACATAACTTAGAACCAAACTGACATGCGACGTCAACTCAAGGTACAACTGCAACCGATTTTCGTCAATTTTACCTGACTCGAATCTCGAGAACTGTTGGAATATATCTTGACGCTTTCCAACTTAAATCCGAATAATCGGGAGTAGTGGCACCGCTTCCGGTGGGAGTCGAATCCGATGAGAGCAGCGAGTGGAGGTCCAACCTCCCAACTGACGGTCGGCCGCTGCTGGGGAAAAAAGTGATTTGCCAAAAAATATTCATAAACCGTACATAACCTCAACTTAACTCATGAAACAATTTGTCTCCGTTACTAAACGTAAGAATGTTATTCGTAAAATGACCGAACCGCTTAAAACAACTTTGCTTCTTCCCCAAAATTATCAAGTCTGTGGGAATTTAAGTCAGAAAAGGACAGCGGGTGGTCAAAAACATGCTGTACCTTGACGAGTCTTGTAAATCATCAGGAAAGATAATGCTGTTGCTCTGTACAATTGTTTGCCGAGTGTTGGATGACGGAAAGTTGTAATCGTCAGCCACTATTCCACTTTCATCGTGAAGGTCGGACAACTACACACATTTAAAAGTACGGATTATATCTGCTACTTTTGCTGCTGTTGGTGCCATGAGGGGCAAGAATTTCAGATTTTTGTTTACTTTCAAATGTGTGGTAAAGTTTATATTGTAGGATTATGTTTTACCTGTACGGGATCTTGAAAGTCAAAGATACTGGGGATTCTGTATTGCATGAGTTGGACGCACTGTAAAGCATACACACAAACACGTTACACGTATGTCTTGGACCAAGCTATAGAAACGCACGCAAAATAATATACGCTTATTCCCACAATCACACAGTGAAACTGCTGAAGTTTAGTTTAGAATTTTTTGTTATTTTTTAACAAATTCTTTCATCAATTAAAATATTATTCCAAAGCTAATACTAATAATTCTGTACTTCCACTCACCTTCCGTGTCAAATCAAGTTCATCGCCACTCAAACTCGTCTCGGGCATCGCGTCACGTGACAAGCAGGCGATGGTGGCGCTCTTGCGCACAGGGGTCGCTATGGCAACGCTGTGGAGGTTGCTGTAGGTATTCATCGACGACATCCTGCGGGCAAGGTCAAAGTTTTAATTAAGGGTTTGGCGTACTTTGAAGACGCCACTAGCGGTACACGTACTTGCAAGGGATTACGTCACGTGACACTTTTTCTTCCTCGTCGTCACGTGACGGTGGCATTTCAAGCGTGACGGCCTCGCTTCCCACGGGTTCGAATGACCTCCCGGATGTGGTGATGGCTTCCGACTTCAACGTGTCTTGCAGCAGAAGAATGTGACGTGTTTTTTCGACCTGAAAACAGGGATTTCGACTTAACAGGGATCGGGGGCAAAGACGTTACCCATTGCAGTAAATCAATGAGGACATTTCTTTATATCTTTTTATTGTTTTAAAACGCGTTAAATTGTAATGAATTAAATTTAAATCCAATTTGAGGGTGAACTGGAATATTTAACGCTGTACATTACCGCACTTTATAGCACAACTGTAAAACGCGTTTTTACAATTTATCTAATCCGACATGAGACACGGATTTGAAGCGTGGCTTAACTATGCACTGATGATGACAACATACATTTACTACATACAATCTCACTGGCATTTACGTTTTTCTAATAGTATGCGCCAGAGGCAAAAGAGTAAAACAAATTCAAAAATGATTATCTATCCGTCCCCATACCTCGAGCACTTTATTAAAACGATCAAGTTGCCACTGGTGTTCTAAGATCAGACTGTCGCCTCTCGGGCGCCACCCGGCGAGATTTTCTTCCCCTCTGACGTATGTCGATGACGTATCAATGACGCGGCGACGGCGCCGACGCGAACCTGGACTTCCGACCCCGGCATCGTTGTATCTCAATGAAAGTTCGTAAACACCAGAAACACGATTGCTGAAAATCAAGTCAATAAAGTTAAATTCAAAATCCTAATATCTCTAAACGCAATATTTTGGATCTTTTTTGATTAATTTGCAGCGTTGATTGGAGGAAGAACTGTAAAATTGACGATGTTCATAAAATATAAACCGTCTTTCCCTTTAGTGCACCTATTCTATTTTTTGGTTGTTCTAAGGCTAAAGGCCATATTACCAAACAAAACACGGATTTCAAACAGACAATTTACAAACACGTAATTCCTTTACAGGCTCCCAGTTTTTTACAAGCTATTTACAAGCTCCCCAGTTTTTTTTTGACCCATGTTCAAGTGGTTTCCAAGTCAACGTTACGTAACACCAAACCTTTTTTCCTACTCCTATATCAGCCAACACGAATTCGACTCCGTGACTTCCTTACATTACCCTTTGGTCGACACACAATGAACATGGAATACAGGAAACAGAATGAATAATTCAACAGAAGTGGGAGAAGGGAGATAAAGGTTTTCCTGTGAAGTTGACGTTCATCATGTTCAAAGGTTCCTGCGCGCGCTAGACGGCTTGACTCGTGACGTGCGCGAAACGTCACAATGACTTTCATTGATTGACGTCATTAAGTGTTAGAGAGACGTTTTTAGGATATGAGGAGAAAATGCCAACAATTAACAGAAAACTGGCGAAACTTTTTAAAAACTGTAGAAGAAAATTTATGTATGGGAGATATACTTGTCTTAGATTTGAAAAACAAAGACATTTTTTCGTAATGTTTTGACAATTTAGTGCACAATTCACCCCTTTGTGAATTGTCCATGTGTTTTTGCTGGGACAGTATTTGAATTTGGCTTTGCACTGTTGAATAATAACCAGATATAGTGCTTCATAGTATTTGTAGGGAAAGATAATTCCAAACCTACTTGTCTCGGTACCTGACAAGGGCGGTCCACCTATTAAACCTTTTAATTATACAGGAAGTCCCTGGTTGGGTGTTTCAATTTACGCAAAAGTTGTTTTATGATTTTACAAAGTTTAGGCAATTTTACAGGTGTGAAAAAAGGCGTGTTAGATTTTTCGCAACACCGTATTTGCATGAAAACAAATGTTTCATTTCATGCACGCATGACAAAATAATTGAACTATTGAATATAAAATATTTGACATCATTCCTAAAGCAGTCACTTTCAGGCTTTTTAAACCGCGACCCACGGAAGCAATTCAACCAAATTAGCGACCCCTGTCAAAAATTAAATTCACATACAGTACATCAAGTTGTCAACATTATAACATCTCTGTTTCTAAGCAACGAACCTGTCAGGTGACCGATACGATCCTCCGAACAAGCTTCTCAAAGTTCGAGGAGTTCTCAGTTTCGCATCTCTGTTGCAAACCATCAGGCACAAATCCTTGGAGATCACAACCGGCGTCGCACAGTTGTCCAACTGCGAGGCGGGAAAACGTGTCACGTGGTACCGCGATGCATTGTGAGTGTAACGCAGGCATCACACAACGAACGCATTTTTTCACATATTATTGATTGTGTAATAAAAAACAGAACACATTGTAATACAAACGTTTTTAATTATGACGTAACTATTTGCGTCATGTTTTCCCTTTTTTCTTTCCATTTGTATTTCACGCGCGGTTTTCAGCTTCTCGTCATTACGCATCGATGACGACAACAGCAATTGTCGAAACGTTTGCAATACAATGTATTCACTATATACACGCTACCTGGCAGTTATCGGTTCATTCACAAAACGTGGACTTTGGCATGGTAATAAACGATTGTTTGTGCTTGTGTGTGGTAAATTTTGCCCCGATTTTGACAATAATTGTTGTAACGTTTCCAACGTATTCACTTTTTACAAGATCTAGGAGTTACGATTTATTTAGGAAAACTTGAGATTGAAACCTACAACCTCGCTTATCCGTACTGAAGAGTACAATTACTAAATGTTTAAAGATTATTTCACTTCAGGTCTTCACTTGTTTTACTAATTATAACAATATCGTCTCGGTCGACCAGACAAAGCTGGCTGGGATAACCGCTTCGTGTACAAAAGCGCGTCGGACATTTAACCACTAAATGTGACGAAAAATCGTTAAAAAAACTCTAAAAATCCATGCTAAATTGCACAAACTTCGCATATTTTGGTTTTACCTCAAGATAAATAGTCAGCGTGACGTAGACCTTCTCACCGGACGGAGTGACGCGGTTGAGATGGACCGAATTATGAAGGGAACTGTCCCATGATGACTCGAAGCGGTAGAAGGTTCTGGAATACAACGAAAGTACATTGACGTAACGGAGACACAGGAGTTTGGTTTTCTATTCTGTAAATTTTTGCCCACCTTGTGTCTCTGCCGTAGGATATCCTGAAAAGTAAAGAACATTCAGTTGGCGATTATAGCAGTAAAGTATCGTTGTAAAGATAGGGGGTTTAGAAATATGGATAACTTTTCTTTCAACAAATCACAAACGATGTCAGTAACTGTTTTTTCAAAACCTTTAATTAAAGCGTTGAGATAATACAGTTGGTCATGTTGTGCGATTTTTCATTGAGTACATTCTAAACCAGGCCGTGGCATTGTGCGACCCTTTGGTTGATTCTGACCGGCCCGTTTAAGCTATCTTAAAGTTACAAATATACATATCTTATAATTTCTAATGACATTTTTTGTAAGACAACCTCACATTTTCATTGCTTAGCCATAAACTTATACGAGCTTGTCAAAACAATGTGCTTTCTTGCTTTTTATTAAGAATACAATCATTATTTTGAGGTGAGCCTTGTGACCGGCTTTCCAAATATTTTCTGTGTCTCAAGCGGCCCCATGAAAAAATAATTGCCTGCCGCTGTTCTACATGATGACGTTTCAAATCACAACAATAAGCTAATGTTTAAACAGGTATCTAGATCACACAATACATTTATCACCTATGAAAACGAGCACCTATCAAAAACCTTATGGTTGCTCTTTTGAAAACTGACCTGTCGTCGATTGGAGGGTAAACGTAATGTCCTGGTAACAAACTTAGTGAAAGAATGTTGTCAGTTGAATGAGGACACTCGTCTGCGTTCTGTTTGTTGCGAATACGACCTGGCAAGAAAAAACTCATTAAGAAGTATGAGACAAAACTGACGACCGTGAAGTTGGTTCCTACACTTTTAATGCATTCCCGCTTTGCCCATTTTGGGACCACTACACTTACACTTATCAGTAATAACTTAACTATGTGGAAATTTTGACCCCGTAAAGTTTTTTTTTCAACAAACTCACCAACTACAACCTCCTTCACATCTTTCCATATCAACTCCGGTGCGTGTTCGTGCACAATCGTCACCGCTATGCGGCGCTGTATCCCCTGGTGAAGAAGGAAAACTCCGCTGTTGCTCACAATGTCTCCGTGATGATCTACCGTCACTGCCGTGTAACTGTGAACAGTAAAGCATGTGCTTAAAAAATGCACGAGACATATTTCTACACTTGAGTTAAAATTGCAAGTGTTCTCTCTGAAGCACCGAACATTTAACGTTAAATCTCGATGCTTGCGACATAATGACGTCACAAACGTATGACGTAACAACGCTTTAAGTGTCCTGTTAAAAAACGCATTTATCAAGATATAAGATGTTGGAATTTTTACATTTTTACTTTGTTCAAAAGAAGTTTGTACAGTTTTACGGCCAAGGGCAGAAAACCTTATGTAAGGAAATCTCTTTCATCCCATATCTAGTTGAATATCGGTAAATTAGCAATCCAATCATGTCACTCACTCTCCTTGTGGTTCCAACTCGCAAATCTCAAACCAGACCATCATGTCATAAGTGCACTGAGTGTGACTCGCTACTCGTCCGGGTAGAATCGAGTTGTCGGGTAGACTCGTTGCGGGTACTGGAAACGCAAAATACTCGTGTCGTGATATTTGCAAATGCAAAGGTCAACGGTACGAATCCCACTAGCGGTAATAAGGTTTAGTTCTACCCGAGCCCACGGACTCATATGAGTCCGTAAGAGGTTTTCGTGAGCCCGTGAAAGGTTCTCGTGACTCCACGACCACCTCGCGACATACAAAAATATTTTCACATCAAAATCCTCGTCCTAATTACTGTTAGATATATTGTTTGCATCATTTTACAATTTTATTGACTCCAGGAATGCTTATGCTGAGGCAAAAATAGTTTGAGGCCTAAAAAGATGAAAAACACCACTTTACAACAACCAACGTGTTGCTAATAGTTACGTGTTTTATAATGGGCAAGAAAGCACATGGATAGAAGAATTTAGACCTACCAGGTTTGGACAGAGGAGCAAGGGTCATCATGGCTGGTCGTCGGCTCATCAACAAGCTGAACATAATATTTGATTAGTAAGTATAGGTGACAAAGGTTTAATCAACTTTAAAACCAAATGCGGCCAACGAGTGTTTGCAAAATCATCTAGTTAATCCAGTTGTAGATGGCAATTGGC
The DNA here is from genome assembly GCA_008931825.1 of Phallusia fumigata. Lineage (NCBI taxonomy): Eukaryota > Metazoa > Chordata > Ascidiacea > Phlebobranchia > Ascidiidae > Phallusia > Phallusia fumigata. The sequence continues at coordinate 16,451 of QXVZ01014220.1, read as the reverse complement.
AACAAAACAACTTCGTGCCTTATTCGTAGCATCCGGGCAAGTTAACGTGTTTGTCAAATTAACTGGCCATTGTGTTTTAAACTGTTTACGACCCAAAAGAATATTTAAAAACGCTTCATTGCTTCATAAAGTTTGTCACAACCCCACACAATTTAATTGGCGGTATACTATAAAAGATTTTGGTTAGTATAAAAGAAAGAAAACATTAATTTGGTAAAGCTGGTCATATGCAAATAGCCCTATGGCCCACTGAAAATGTCGTTGTGACCCACAAGTGATATGTGGCCTGTAGTTTAAACTCTTTAACTGAGGCAAGGATAGCTTACCTCTCAATATCCTTGCTGTCATCATGCAGTGGATGGTGGGAGTAATGGCCGAAGATTTCAAACACGATCGGTTGCGTCCTGATGTATTCGATAAACCGTGGCGTCACTTTCACACAAAACTGCAAGATAAGTACGTCACTGATTACGTATGAGGGAGTTTTTTTTCCAAAAATCCAAAAGTGCTGTTCCTGGTTTTTTTTTACTCCAAGTTTTTTAAGACCGACGCTGGAGGGCGCATGTCTCTGGCTGAAGCAGTGGTGGAATTCTGTGAGTGAAGGGGAGAAATTTCCACTATATAGTGAAGTTATTCATGATAAGTGTGGTATTTCTTTTCAGGTAGACCAGTGGTTTAATATTACTTTATAATTATTTTGCTTTCTGTCTGGTCGGGGAGGAAGACGATCGGGATTCGAACCCCGGCAAAAAAATCAAATTTTTTTAAAAAACTTACAAATTTTTCATCCTAAAAAAATAACCACTGCTAACAAGATCGCTACCAACAGAAAAAAAAACTATGACATCACAAACTTATACGTCACAACTCAAAACCGAAGGAGGAGAGAGAGCGCTTACGTTCTGCACATGATAAAACCCGAGGGGGGCTCCCTTGCCGGTGTTCTTCAGCGGCTCCGTGGAAAAGGCCTCGTCGCGCCGATGCAAGAAGCTGCGAGAAATCATACATTGTGACGTCATAACGGCTGTCTGGCACGTGACCGCGGTGCAGGCATGAATTATTAAGTAGGGATCGAAGACTGAAACTCGATTGGACGGGAGCGTGCAATGTGATCATTCCTTGGGGTGTCGTTAAGAAACTTTTTGCATGTCGGTTGGTCGGGTTACGTGGTAAATAGGAATGTGGCCAAAACTGCAAATCTTCTGTTTGGCTTCACCCATGTTACTGATTAGTGCTCGGTCGAGATTGCTAGGGTATGATGACGTCACATGTACGACGTAATAATATTTTTGTTTGTTTTTTCTTCCAATTCGAAATATTCCCTTCGACAATTCATGGTTTTAAATAGTTTCAATAACTAGATACAAGCTAGCACTTGTGTGTAGATACAGGTCTAATTTCTACGTTCAATAAATGCTGTTGTTGTTATCAGAAATGGCTGGAAAAAGTGGCGCAAAGTTACTTGTCGCGGTAAAAAAGGCGTAACAACTGTTAAAACGTTACTGGAAAAAACCTACAATGCAATGACTAAGTTGTTGACAAACTGTACGCACAAAAAAAATTTAATCTTAAAAGATGTTTTTTAGTATTTTGAGTCCTATACAAGCGAAATGTAAGTTTTTTAATTTACACGATTAAGTATAGGTCGGTGTACATGTGTTTTGATATTAACTTTAAAATATCCGAATTTCCGACAAAAAAGTCCATAATAATGCATGCAAGCTAATGCTATCCGTTCCGAAATAGAAAAACGTCAATTTAAAAAAAAACACTTACTTGAACTGGCAGAAGATGTCGGCGTACTTTGTTGATATTCCAACTGCATCGAGTATGGTGATGCGGAACTGGAATTCTGATCCAATTTCAAGATGGTTTTCAATCTCGCCGAAGCCACATTGCTCATTCAGGCTTTGTGCTGCAAAATATTGAACAACAACTAGAAAGGTGGTGTTCACCATATTCCCACACCACATGCCCTATCACCCACTCTCAAAAGGACATAAGTTTACTACATTATTTTACATTGGGTATTATAGTTACCTAAGCCTTTTATAGCATGATTGTGTTTCAGGCAGAAACGCAAGGTATTTTGGACTTGTAATAGTAAACATGGGTCCTGTAAACATTAAACAAAAATGAAATGGTGGCGTTCTCAGTATTGCCATTTCACATGCACTATAAACCAGGGGTGACTAACACGATAAACGCGGCGAATTTTAAAAAATGGAAAAAAATGGCACTCGAGTTCTTGCAAAAACTAAGATTCGTTACACAGCCTTTCGAGTTTGGTATAAAACTGAAAGGGTGGCTTTAACCATATTGCCATTCCACAAAGTCTATCACACAATTCCAAAGCAGATATATATTCGCTACCTTGACATTGGGTCCCAAAGTTACCTATGGTTTTTATGGCGTAATTAAACGCACTGGAAGGAGAATGTTTATTCATGGAACGTTTTACGCTGGTAAATACAGAACTACAAGCGTTTGAGTGAAGATTTTTAGACACAGACAGCTAAATCTAGATGGACATCTGTCGTCGGTTGGAATCGCAATCAAGACTTCCTTACTATGGACCAGAATGACGAGAACGCATAAGGCGAACTTACGACAGAAACCTATCCGAGGTTCAAGCTGTAACAAGTGAGCTACCCATGCTTTGTAGCATGGCTGCCTAAAAATCAAAACCACAGACACCACGTCTGCGATTAACTCATAGCAGTTAAGTTGCATGATCGACCTTTTACCAGAACCGCTAACAAACGATTCCTATTGCAGAAACGTAAGAGCATCGAATGTTTAAAATCACAATGCTTTCCAACAACTTACTGTCACAGTCAGTTTGCTCAAATGTCCCAGAATCGTCAGCCGCTATTTTTTCCAACCCTTCCTTGCTCAGATTCTCAGCCACCGAGTTTTCCGCCGAACTGTCCCCTCTTCCTTCCACCACACGAACGTTGATGTCGTCGTTGAACACCGAACCTTCGTCACTGGGAGACGCCAAGTCAGACTCCTGGTATTTTACCAAATTGAGTTTCAGTTACCAAGAGCTTAAACGCATCGTCTGAGGCCCAGTGTTTTTACAAATTGCGACAAAACATCAGGTACAAAACACCCACTTGGAAAAGAGTTTAATTACAACTATTACTGCCAGTAATGTTTTGCACTAGTGATGATAACAGTAATTGTTGAAACGTTTGCATTACAATGTATTTACAATAGACAAGCTCTCTGGCAGAAGTGTTTGACTGTCGAAAAATTTCTACGTTTTCGGACCAGACAACTCTTGATCCATACTGGCATGACGTTTACCAATGCAGGGGGAAAACCTACAATTAACCACTTCGTTCATCTTTAAGGTAATGGTTCTTGACTTACGGAAATTCGGCAATTTGGCCAGGGCATAAGTAGGTTATGGGGAAAAATATTAAAGCGACACCCTACTAAAAGTGGGCAACACGTGACCAAATGAGTCTTACATCGAGGTTGATCTGGTCAAACTTGATGTGGGCAGTGGCTGACTGTCGTCTGCTAGTGTATTGGATCGCTGTGTTGTTCCACTCGTCGTTGCGATATCCTTTTGTGTCTGCAGTAAATAGAATCCGGTTTTCCATGTTTAACTATTTTGGAAGATCGCAAAGACTTGGCACTGATCGCGATTCAAGCAAAAGATTTTGCGAGCACATCTAGTTGTAATAATTATTTATACGACTAAATTAAAACACCCTTAGCCCTTACTTCAAGACATGTAATCTTTTTCAAGGAAATCCTGACAATACCTACATTTTTTTGGCGAAATATGCATAAATTTTTAGTTAGAGCTAGGGGTAAAAGTATACATAAAGTTGAAGTTACTTATAACCATACTCTACTTACTCTATGTAATGAATACCTTGCATAATGACCAGTGCATAATGACCATGACAACTGCGATTTTGGAAACGTTTGCAATACAATGTAACCACTACACACAAGTTTCTTTCTGGCAGTTATGTTTTTTTAACAGGAAACTGCTCAGCGCAGAAATTGGCACATAAAAGACAGATCCATTTTCGGCTTAAACTTGCGGTAAAGTGTGTTTAAACTGAAGTTAAATGGCGCTCACCGAGGATGGGCTGCACAGCCACTCTCAGGTAACCTCGAATTTCACCACTCTCACTCACTACCGCCATCTTGTGGACAAGTGGAACAGGAGCGAGCAGGTTACTTAAATAAACGAATCCCCTGCACAAGAAAAGATCAAGTGAGTAAAAACTTAAGTATAAGCCAGAACTAAGTTATCAGCATCGGACGAACGTAACAGCAGTCGACCATAAAAATAAAATTAAAGCATTTCATGCACTGCAGACTTACAAACCGGATTTGTTTGAAATTAATCTCTAGCAAATCGCAAAAACATGCAGCAATCATAAGCAAAGGTTACAAAAATATTTAGACTTTAAACTTTGGTGACAGAATCACCTAAACACTGAACAATCACAACAGATCCATCATCCCTTTACCAACCTTCCAACTATACTGAACCAAGGCGTGCGGTCATAAAAAGGGTCCTGCTGACTCAGCAAGGCGTAAATTGCTGACTCATAGTCCAGATCTGACATGGAGCAGGACTTATGGACCGCCACTGGGGAGGAGGGCCCACTATGGCTGGACAGGGCCCCAAGGGTGGGGCTACGGGTCCCAAGAAAGTTGTTGTCTGAGGCGGAGGCTGGTATATTGGTAAGGGATCCCGCCAGCCTGGAATCGGGAACAGGGGAATTTAAGGGGGTGTTGCCGGCATTGGGGGTTGCATCATTGGGGTTGTGACGAATACAAGACAGGTGGAAATGCGGGGCATGAAAATGTCTATGGGTTTGGTGAAATAATTTTAGTTTGGATTTTAACGATGAAGTTTATATTTATTTTTTGAAATTATGGGGAATTTTTTAGGATTATTAAATGTTTTATTTAGGATTTATAGGATTTATAATAGGATTTTTATTAAATACAAATTGTAATTTATTAAATTGTGAACATAAAATAATTTTGAAGTACAATTTTTTCCCCATTGGAAAAATATATTTCCGTTGTGTTACAACAATTCAAATCAGGTATACAACAAAAATGTTTTTGAAAGCAGCAAGGGGAGGGATGCGATTTTTAAAAAGCAGAATTGAGAAGTGTTTTTCGGAGCATGAACAAAATCATAATCATTGAAAAGTAAAATGTATGCATGATCGTTCGCACGACAGCAAGATCGACATGCATTCAGGGCATGCATATAATGATCATTACCGTCCAATTCGAGAAAAGGCAGGAAAAATAACAAACAAGGGCTTCTGTAAGATTAAGGCCACTAAAATGTTTTTCACATGTCAATATAAACTTAGCAATCCAGCAAAACCTAATGGTTCTTGTTTTTTTTAATTACTTTCATTGACATAACTTTAGTGCTTGGCCAGTTTTAAATTAGTTTTGGTAAATGACAAATAGAAAGTAAAAGCTTTTTATGCGGTGGATTAAGGTGCTTACTTGGACATTAACATGGAGGTGACAGTAGAAAAATACAAGCCAATACTTGCGTGTAGAGAACCTTTTGTCATTTCAACATTTTCACACAGTGACAAATGTTCCCAACATATAATGTTTGACTTCTATTTTTCCACTGCGATTTTTTCATCCGAAATTGCCATTTTAAATTCAAGTATTAATTTAAAAAAAAAATTGTTTACCTGCCAAGAACCTTAATCCAGGCTAGGCGATCTTTAAAAGGGTCCTGGTTGTTTACGGGGGTTCCTGGTTCTCGAGTGAAATCACAAACTTGGTCGTACATTTTTCTCATTAAGTCCAGTCTTTGTCTAAACAATATGAAAGATTTGTGGCATTATTCCAACCCAGTGAAATCTAATGGGTCCAAAGTTTTAATTACCAACTTCCAAAATAAAAGTAAATAAAATGGAAATGAAACCAACTTTCCTAAAATAAATCTAATAAAAAATCATTGGCAGTGCTGCAGTGGGGTAGTTATCTTTATGGCAGACTTTTGAGCATGATACCTTTAGGTATTGTTTTATCAACCATAATTTTAAGTAAAACAAGGTAATAAACATACAAGCAATAAGCTTGGTTCATGGGCTACAGTTACAAATTAGGAATTTTTAAACAATAACGGTGTACTTTGGTATTTAAGGTTTTTAGTAGTCTTAATAAGAAGATACAAGCCAATACTTTTTCTGTGTGCTCTAATAATGGCAACAACATTTTTAGAAGAGTATAAAATGATTTTCACACAAGTGCAGGCTTGTAACTTTTTAATACTGATGTACTTGAATTGGGTTCAAAATATTAGTTTCTCACCGGAGCTTCTGCAGGGACCAAAGATGTGTCGCGCCATTCTTATGGTCACAAACTTTCACTGCAACCACAGTACGATTGTGATGTCCCTGTCGGCTTACACAATCTGGTGGCATGAGATCGGCAGGCAACGGAGAGTAAAGTGTGTCGGTTAGCAACACAAACTGAAAGATAACCTGAACAAAACCAGCAACAAGTTTTACAAATTGCGATGTTGTAAGCAGAAACTTTTTTATTATTTTGCAATATTTTTTTTCCATTTGTCACATTTAAAGACAAATAATTACAAATTTTATATTTTTTACAAAACTGTTTGCGGTCTGGAAAACATTAATTTAAACTTAAAATTAGAAAAATAAACCACATTACATTTTTTTTTAATTTTTTACATTTAAAAAAGCAAGATATCAGTAAACTTACTACCAACAATGCAAAGTCACAAATATTTCATGAACCTGTTTCTTCAGCTCCACACTAATTGCATTAGCTTCCTTTAAGAAGATGGCATTGCCCCACAAATCATCTCTTAACGACGTAAACTGATAATTAATCCATTTGTCCCAAACCCACCGAGCCAGGAAATGCTCTCGATCATTCCAATCAACATCTTCATACACGACTTCTGTGTCAGAAGACATACCAGTTACAGATCTGATATTTTGGGTTTTCTTTTCTTTGGTAAATGTGGGGTCAGCAGCTACAAACACACAACAAAAAATGGTGTAATTCAAGAAAGACAAAAATAATACAACTGACTTTGTTAAAATAATAATTTTGAAATGATACTGTATATTGATAAAATGTATATGAAGGTTTTGAGAGCAAGGCGTAGCGCAAACATTTTTATGGTATTTTGTGTTGTTGGAGATCTTATTTTAACGTGAATAATTAATGCAACCAACAGCTGGAGCACCAAAATATGCAGAAATTCTTTTCTTCTAGCAAAATGAGAAAATAAATTCTAAGCCTGTCATACCTTTGCACAACAATCTAAATTTAGTTGCCCTAAAAAATTATTGGATACACAAAAATGTAAAAGGCATAGTTTTGATTGTGATGGAATATGAACTTACCCCCATGATGTAAATGTGTGTGATTTTCATGCGGGATTGATGTCTGAGTTTCGACTTGTTGCTGCAAAACTTCCAACCTGTGTTCGTATTCCTAAATGGGAACACATAACAAACTGTTGAAAACTGAATCAAATTTTTGGGACACTTGAAACTTAAAAATTAACCTAATAGCAAAAACGACTGTCAGTATACTAAAATTAATTTGTAAACATGGCCTGCTTAACGCATAAGGCAGTTCCTGTAGTATTCATATGCTGGGACAGTCAACACTATTTTGCCATTTCATTCCAAGAACTAGTTATTACCAGTTGACATTTTCCTAGAATTCCACACAAAGTTACCAAGCAAAAGTCGCAGTGGTGTCGTGACATTTTTTTATGCCACCCATAGGGTTCGCTTTGATAGTTAAAACAGCTAACTGAAAATCAAACAGCTCTCTTAAAGTAATACCCTAAAAATAAAAGAGAATAATCGCATATTGCATTATAACTACTTAAAACTACATGATATTTACTTTAGTGTTGTTTTACATTGTTGCAGTTTTTTATTTTAGAAAAGTATGGCCTTAAATGTCGAGATTTGTCCATTATTTGCCACATTTACAAATATATACTCTTTGTATAGCATACATTTAAATAATTCAGGGTTTCAATTTATTGTATGTAGTTACGTAGTCCTCTGATAGAAAAAATAATGGTTGAAACAATGAAATGTTTTGTTCTGTAATCAGTGTGTACTGAAAATATTACAAAATGTTTAACAAAAGCAGAACCATTGTAAAACACAGCATGAAATTTTATTTCAAGGCATCATCAATTTAGAAAAAAACACAGCCCAATTGACAATCAAATATTAAAGGCCACCTCGCTGACTCCATGTGGAAAAACAAAACCTCTTAGGAGACTGTGAGTGAAATATGCAAGCATCAGTAGAGAAGAGATGGAAGAAACCTTTACACAAGCTGTGATATTGTGACATGCATTCAGTATATTATATATCCTTGTATAGGGGGCGAAGAAGCGCTTAAACTTTGCCATCTTATATCTTGCCTATGAATAATAGATGTGTGTTTTCAGGCACAACAAGACGTGGCTGGCCCTATGGAAATTCCCGATGCACACTAATAGGCTTGGACAAAGTAGGGCTGCCTATTAGGATAAAGTCACTTTAACTTTTAAATTGATTATAGATTTTCAGCATTGACCATTGGGAAAGTTCCAAAACAACACTAAATTTTTTTGCTTACTGATGGTAAAAATAATTGCAAATTAGTTGTCATTTTTTTCTGAATCTGAAATATTAATCAGTATTTTTCTTGCCAATGCAAGTGCCAAAGAAGGAAAGTATTTTTTTCAGAAGCATACTGTTGCTTTAAAATCAAACTAAAGGGACAAGAAACAAAAAAAAAAAATTGTGAAAAGACATCTTTTGAAAGGAGGCACATAACATATTATGACCATTTTCGTGCTGAAAAAAAAATCCTCATTCAAAGTCATAACTATTTGAACAAAAATTAAGGCAAAACAAATTTCAAAAATTGCCTAAAGGCTTTAAAGTTTCAAAACTCTGCCAGTTTATCAACCTAAACAAACCAAAATGACCTAAACATAATACACAGTGCAAAAACACGAACACGAAATACGACGAAAAAATCAGGATCTTTGTATATGAACTTACAGAAACACAACATATACATAAACATGCTGAATGGGAAAGTTGAAGAAACCGAAAAGAGTCGCGCAACTAATTCTGACTTGAATTTATTCCATGTCGACGAAATGGTGGCTGATATATTCCCTGGAACTGAACTTTACGTTTTCCCTCATCCATTCCTGTGCGACCCTCAGATTTTGCTTCCGATATATTCAAGTTATTGAAGCTTGTAGCAGATGCTGCAGTGGTTGACAGATAAGGAGGTGATTCTGTTGAACGTGACTGCGGCATAGGCCCATTCAACGGGTTGTGGGTAATTTGTGGGGGCATTTGATCCAGAGAGGGCTGCTTTGGCATATCTCCAATGTAAAATCTAACTTGATCTGAACCTTCACTATCCCCAATAGAAACAGGTTGTTGGTATGGAATCTGACTGAAGAATTGCCGCTGAAAGTTACTTTGATTTCTGCCCATTACTAAAGGTTGCATGTCATAGAATGGCTGGGTCTGCATTACAGCGTCAAAGTTGGGTTGCACCGAATTTCTAGGCATGAATGGTTGATTTCTTGGTGCCTGTTGTTGGTATGCACCATCTTGGCACCAGTTGTTCACTGCTGGTGGACCAGACATGTTTGAATTGCCATAGAATGGTTTAGCCGACACATTGAATAAATGTTGGCGCTGTGTTCTGGACCCCTCACCCAACTTTTCCAACTGGGCCTGGTTGTTCTGATACAACTGACAGAAGTTGCCCCAGGTTTTTCTTCTCTGCTGAAAGTAGTTTCGTCTGTCATGAGTCCTCTTTGTGCGAATGCTGTTAGTATCATGTGATCTTGGAGTTTCAGGTTGGTTAGTGTGTGTAGCTTCAGAGGGCGAAGGCGCTCTCTTGAAACCATCTGGGTCTGTGTTGTTTTGTTGTTCAGGCAAATATTTTTCTTCCTTTTCACCACCAGGTTTGGAGTTAATTTCATCTTGCAGTGCAGAACATGTTTTACGACGAGGACCTTCAAAATACTTCTTAGGAGGGAACTTCTGTCTGGGTTGACCATTTCCTTGCTTGTTTTGATTTGTGCCTTTGAATGCAAACCTAGGTGCTGGATATTTTGACATTGAACCGGTTTTAGATTCACGCTGCTGCCGGCGCCGCTCCTTATTGATTTCTTGTGACTTTAAATTCTCCTGATGCTTTTTCTGCTGCGCCTCCCATCGAAGACGCCCCCTTCTGAAGGCGATGTCATTTTCCATTAACCAAGATATCTGTTCCTCTTTAGTCTTGACCCAATCAGGCACAATTACTCCTGGAGACGGTTTGCTAAAGTCGTTAGACTGGACATAGCGTGGTGAAAAATAACTGTCAGATTTTGAGGTGTCATCTTTTGACAAGTCAGAACTTCCTGTACAGGATGACTTCCCACTTTTGACACTTTCTGGCCTTTTCTTCGTTGGTTCATTTTTGTTTTTCGACACAGTGTCATTTGATGAGGCCACGTCCTTAACAAAGTCTTTCATGAGCAAAGACTTTCCATAATCAGCATTACCAGCAAGTGCTCTTTCCATTTCTTCCATCTTACTTTTCATCATCCGCATTTCCTCCTGCTTGGTCTCGTTATCCTCTTTCACACCTTGCAGCATGTCAACAAGTTGCGACAAATCATCCTTCAGCTGTTTTACTTCATCCACAGGTGGGTGTACGGAAGAGGTGACTGATTTTACATCGCAACTGGAACTATCAACTTTTGCTACCACTGTCTCTACTAACTTTTTCACAACATCTTTGACTGTTTCTCGTCTTTCGAATGACATCAACAGGTCTTCACTGAGGACAAGGTCACCCTCTGGTCCAAAGTCTTTCTTTGAACAGTTGCGATCACCACAAAAACCAATTGTGTCCATGACATCCCTGGCAACCGATCGCCATGAGTCAGCGGGGTTTGGATCACGCTTGCCATACTGCTGGCACAAATCCTGCAAGCGCAGAAGGCAAATTGCTTCAATCTCGTTTTCCATCATTGTGAAACCAGTCAGTGCAACTTGGTAGCAAATCTCTTTGACAGCTTGCACTTTGATATCTGCCATTGTCAGCCAGGCCGCTTTTCTACTACCACTGGTTTGCCATTTCATCTGCGAGCCAGGTTGATCTGGTGATTTGAGTTCATTACGGTTTTTGCTGGGGGAAGGTAAGCCAAAGCGCTTGACAATGGAGCGGAGTTTTTCTGGTGTAAGGTCTTTGCGAAGTCGTGAGATGAGGCGCCAACTTTCTTCGCAAGGCAACTGGTGTGCAGAGTCTTTCTGGTCCTGTTTAAACCACAGAGTTTTTCAGGGTTGTCGGTGGTGGCGAAAAGATGCAGAATCACCGATTTTAGTACAGGCAGAGAAGGGAAAGGAGGAAAGGGAAAAAAGAAGGAAGATTCATCCAGAGCAGAGGGAGAATATGAAAAAAAGAAAAAGATACTTTGGTGTTAATCTGGCATTTAGGATAAATGTTGTAACAAAGTGCAACCAGCCATAAGAGACAAACAAAGAAATTAACTGAAAACTACATTAGGTTGTGGTACAGTGTGAGCCATTTTTGTGAGTAAACATAAATTATAATTAAATTTTTTTTAAATTCTATCTTTTCAAACAGTGGATACTGGTTGCACTTTAAGAAAAGAACAAAAGATTTTTAATCGAAAGTGAAGTGAATAGTAAGTTCAGCAAATACCGTTTCCACGAGGTATGCTTTCAGTGAATTGTCTTTTCAGACAATCCATGCAGCCATATTCCACCATGCACCATGCCACAGCTCACCAAACCCATTCCAGTACACTGTATCTCTCTCTTTGCAAATGTTCACCAGCCACATTTGTGGTAAATCTGCCAGCACCCTAGTTTTGCTTGTTAATCACCTCACACCTTTCACAGACAGCTTGAATGCAATTCAGTATGCCTCAATTCATGATAATGTGTTGGAAATGCAGTAAAGGCAAAATTAGTTTTGCAGTTCAGCTGCATTTACATATTATGCCTGTTGATTTTTGTGCAAATTCATGCATGATATATAAGTGTTTTGAGAATAACATGGCATAACAGACCATTTTGTCTGGTAATGATTCAAACACACGATAGTTATTGCCACAGCACACCAGTCTTGGCAAATGAGGCAATTGTTTGTTTGTGGTTTTCAACAAAAATTCCCTTCATAGTTTAATTTATGTTGCAATGTTTAATGCACCTGCATGCGAGTCAGTTTGCTTGCCAAAAAGTGTCATACATCAGCAGCACTTGAATCAAATTAACAAAAAAACATATTTCTGGACATACCAATCGCTGTTGCTCGAGCAGAAAGTCTGCTTCTTCTTTTTCCTTTTTGTACTGCTGCTCCATTTCCTGCAACCTTCGTAAATAATTCATGTAATTAATTTCGAGGCGACTGCAGACATCTCGCGGAGCAGGGCCTGTGACTTCCATTAGGCCTATTTTCAATGTTGGTATATGGGCTTTCAGTGTACATGTCACTTGTAATCAAACAAACAAAAATGCTCTCAAAATTTTCGTTGTTATTTGCATTTTTGATGAACCTACACAATTTAGGCAACAAAATTGTTTAATTTGGCCATAGCTGAATCACAACAAATTAAAAAAAGCAAATTGTGAGAACACACATACTTTCTTTCCATTTCCTGTTTCATATCGATTCCCTGCTTTTCAAGAAGTTCTCTTTGTGCGAACGACCAATCAACAGGTTCAGTTGGAGATTCGATGGTTAGAACTTCAACGTGACCTCTCTGCATTCGGGCTAGAACAAAAACTTTTGCTTTCAATCATGCCAAGTGGAGCTAGTGCTTCTATTTTTCTACTTTAGTTTTCCAAATGTTTACCGCCCAAAAGGGACGAAGATGAAGTATATGCTACTGAGCAGGTTAGAAAATAAATTTCACATCCAGTGTTATATATTTTGTATTGGGGATGTTCAAAGTAGAATATTGAATAATATTTGAATAATTTGAGACTTAGAATTGATATTCTGAATTCGAAACAACTATTCTAGAGCAGCCAGCTGTTCTACTTCGAACATTCCTAATCTGAATGCAAAAAATACTGGATTTTGGGTGTTATTAATTCAGGTTGGGAAAATAACGGGACAAAATAGGCAACTGACAGGCATACAAAAAAAGAAAAAACATTTTATGCACATGAAATCCGCAGACCAAACCAAAGTCTAAGGTCAATATTTGGATTAGTATATTTGTCAACTTTACCTTGATCTGGGTTCATGAACCTGAAGACGTGATTTTTGCCCATGATAATCCGATTACCAGACCGTAGTTCTGTTGGTTCATGAACTTCTCGGCCATTAACGAAGGTCTGAGCATCCTCAAAAGGGATAATACATACCACACCTAAACATGGATGACATTAAGAGGGTCAAACTGGTATTTTAGCTGATTGTCCAATGACTCCAGCACTTGCTATTTTACTTAACAGACAAATACAAGGCAGAATTTTGGGATGTTCCACCAAAGCTACTCTCATCTCCAAGATATGTTAGGAACATTTAAACCATAGAATATGAGTTCTATTTTACAGAATGGGACAAAACAGTCTGAAGGCCAGGTTTATAAAATTTTTACTTCAAGGCATATCGTTTAGCTATTAATTTAACGTTTTTAGCCTATAACCTAACAGTAATATTATCTATATTTTGACTTTTAAATGCAATTCAAACGGAGTTAACTGCAGCTTCAACTACAGTTCAACCAAAAGGTCAGTCTTGATCACAAAATCTTATCACAAACTAAGTCAATTTCCGAACTTAACCCGTTTGCAGCAGAAGGCATAGAAATTAGAAATTGTAGCTAATGACATCAATGGTTATGGAGATTGAAATTCCCAATCAATGAAGCCAAGGCCAGTGGTGGGTAACAATCAATACATTTTATGGTTGGTTGCAGAGAGGTCTGTGGCATGCAAAGATCTTGGTATGATCGAGTGGGTCACTTGGATCATTAAACTTATAAGGAGCGCTGTAATTGACCCACTTTCACTGGAGCCAGATTTCTTGCACTGTAATATGCAGTGTTCGTCTTTGATGTGCTGTCCGCTGAGAACGATATCTTGTGCCACGTTTGCAGATGATAAACCAACCCTGTATAAAAATTATAATGGTTTTGTAAAAACAGGATAGTTGTTTGGAAAAGACAGTAAAAGCCAATTGGGTTGAGATTTGTTTGTAAGTGGCGGTGGCAACATAAAAAACTGTTTTTTTTCAGAAAACTAAATGATTTTGTTTAAATTTAGAGAGTTTCTTTTCCTTTTACATTGAAAAAAAAACAGACTTACTATCCATATCTGGTCTCCCCTAACTGTTATAGCTCAACCTAAATCCAAATTTAAAAATTAAGTTCTTCTAGTATGTTTATCAACTTAATGCACAATTACATGAATAGTTTGAAGTAATAAAACACTAAATAAGAAGAAAACTGTTTCAAACCTTGTTATTCCATCTTTAATGTAGTAAAGCAGACATTCAGACATAAGAGGATCTTCGTTGAGGTTGACAATGTGCGGAGTACGTTTAGGTGAAAATACCCCCAATGTTTCGCCATCTTCGCGTAACGAAACTCCTAGTTCCATCAATGCATTTTCTCTGAAAAAAAGAGAGGCTAATTAGTATTGAAAGACACCGATCAAACATTAGTGGACTTTGCCTTTTAAAAAATTCACAAAACTTATAACATGTTAAAACTCTTTTTTTAGATGTTATAAGTGCAATAAAGTTAGAAACAATAGATTATCATCAATACATACTGCCAATTAAGAAACATATTTTTAATTATATGACTAAGTTGTGTAAAATAGACTAGTTCATGATTATGCTTAAATATCATAAACCACATTTCAAGTTAGAACACTTGTATTCCTAGGTTAAGTCAAATGTTCTGCACACACCTTTGCTGGCGAATACATTCTGTTTTTCTCAATTTTTCTTCCCAAGTCTCATTCAGTTCAGCAATAATTTTCTCCGATTCCTGTCAGTAAAAATGCTTGATAAAGGGGTTTACTCGTTTTAAACCTATTAAACCGGGTTTACAAACTTTATGGGACTGACCTTAATTCTTTCCAGTGCATTTTTTTCTTGATTCTTGAAGGCTTCTATTGATGGCTCATTCAAGGAGTTAGTTTTGCAGGCATTAATACCTGTATACACAATAATATGTGATAAACAACTGACTTATAATACTGTACATGCAAAATATTTGTAGTCTATGCTCCAACCTTTTATATCAGATGACATAGATAAGCAAACATTGAATTACTCTTTCTTAAAGTGTTTTACAGGAACTGGCAATGAGAATGCCAAGTTTATGGCAAAATGTAGGTTCTAATTTTTTATTTAACTCATTATGTAATGTTCAATACTTGCTCCAAAGTGTTTTTTGCATTCAGTAACCATCAATTTGTGTTGCATGTTCAAGAGCCAGTTATCGTTAAGAACACTCAGCAAAAAACATACAAAAAAGGTTGCTGAACGAAAGGCTTCCCCNAGTTAGACATGATGGAAGAGTATGTCTATTCATATTTCCAAACAATTATTCCCCCAAATTATTAAATTTTAGTACTGTTTATGTATTGCAATATCTAGTCCATTTGTAAGTTTGTTTAAAAGGGCAAAACATAAACTGTAATTTGTGACAGAAACATACAAAGGTTTACACTGGAAAAATAAGCATGCCCTGTAAATGGAATACCATAAACTCTCGCTAATGTATTGATGTGTTTCAGGTTTGCTTTCATCGGACTGAAGGGCAGTTGGCCCCATGAGGCTGTCTCAGATCAATAAAACCTGTGCAACTGTTCCACAGGCTAAGAGGAGATGGAGCTAATACGATGACGCATAAGCAGCCTAATATCCTTAGGGCAACCTTTTAGTAGTAAATTAGCCATAAGCGACAAAGTCAAGAAGAAGGGTACTGTTACTGGCTCCAAAAATTGGGTAGGTGTAACAAACACAACACACATGCTGGACACAACAACTACAGAAACAGGACTGGTATATTGATATACTTACTACAGGAACTCCAGAGCAGTCCTAAAATCAGAATTTTAAGTCACACACAACCAAAACAGAAGAAATAAAAGTCACACAGCAGAAATGCTTTGACATTTCAGGCTTCAAAAATGAAAAACTTAGGATACAAACCCAGTAGGTCCGTTTATAAGTGAATTACCTGTTCTGCCAGAGCAGAAATAACTTTTCCCAATGTGGTGAGCGATTTATTGATGTTGGCTCCTTCCTTTAATCTTTTTCCTTTGGCCCCGGTCGATTCAGCTCGTTCGCTTCCAGCCAAATCAACGAGACTGATTTTGCTGACCTTAAAAAATGCAATCAGAGAAAAAAAGTTAGGCCTG
>QXVZ01014198.1:0-13076 GCA_008931825.1 Phallusia fumigata | reverse complement strand
GGGGCCTGTGGGTGAACCGATGGGTGAATTGGGGTAAAAAGTTGACAGTGCACAACTTCAGATACACATCTATCATGTGTGAAAATTTGAAGAAATTTGGACGACTCCTTCATGACTAAAACGTGGGAACAAACTCGCGTTAGACAGAAAAAAAGAAAAAAAAAGAAAAAAAAAAACAGAGTAAAAACAATACGTGTCCCCTTCGTGGAAGGGGACCCATAATTAAAGGATTTGTATCCCTTTTAAAATGGACTGTACTCAGACCATAACTTTCTTGGCGTAACAATGGAAGAATTGCAAAAAAAAAACATTCTGAAAAAAGCTATACCCAGAAAAAATTGTAAATCATTCTCCAATTCAATACATCACACAATCAACCGCAAATTAAAGTTTAAAATGATAAAGAGAAAAGAGGAATTTTTATGGAACAGAATTACAAGGGCCAAGCAGGCATTCTCGAATGGACATAAGTCAAATGGTCTGAGGCGCTCAACCTGAATACATAAAACTTGTTTGGGATTCGGCTTTGGATTTAAACCTCATAAAAAAACAAACATGATTTAAACCAGAGAGGTGGCGTTCTCCATATTTTCATTCCACATACATTACCACCTCAAAATGATGTTCTCCACATATACCACTTTCTTTGTTACATTGAATATATTTTCAATACCCACATTACATTGGGTCCCTTATTCCCTTGGCATTTTATGACATGATTGTTTCTGCTAGCATAAACATATGGGTCCCCACACACATGCAATTTCTGAATAGTAGTGATGTTTTTAGAACGTGATCGGTTTAAAAATCAGTTTTACAAATTTAAAAGTAAAGATTTCCATTTATAATTTAACTAAATCATTTCCTACATCATGTCAATTTCAATTCCAATGTCAAAAGCATGAACTAAACCCCACGGGGGGGGGGGGGGGGGGTTTGACCTGCAGTGACCTTTGGCCGAGCTGTAATAAACCGCACACTCTAAACAACCCTTTTCAATGCAGTTTTAGCAACCAGCTGTAAACCCAACATTGCGCTTTTTGACCAACCAAACATAAGCTTACATGTTACTGTACAAGAAAGTGCAACTGTAAATGAGAGCAAAGTTATTAAGGTATTATCTTTTACAGCGTTATTAAGCAAACACATTGTAGTTAACACTGTGTAAACTTGGAAAACAGTGGTGTAGTATCACCAGCTGGGAAAAAATGATATTTGTCTGTCATAAAAATGATAATCTCTTTATACATGTTGGGAGGTGCTGCGTGAACGAATAAATAAATTGTTGTGCTGTACTGTCTTCTACATCGCAAAGCAGCAAACATACGGAGGTCAACACTGCTTAAGTTTAATCAGTGAAAAGGTTGTTGGTGGTGTCACAGCTGGCAGCAATTAAACCAGAGCTTTGGCAAAATTTGTTTAGCCGTCGAAGATGTCTTTTCCCACCATGTGATAATAACTTTGCCTCTCCACATAGGCGATGTAATGCAACGATTGGCGAGCTTTGTTACATCACACAGAGCTTTATTAAGTAACAAAGTGGTATGAAACGGACAAGTAGAAAGGCATTACATCGCACATTGGGCAAAGCATTGCGACTGACAAATTTACATTTTTGCCACTATACAATGTAAATAAGTTTTGCCTCCCCTCTGATTTTAGAAAGTGGGCGCCTATGCCTACAATGTACCATAATGTGGTATTTCTATAAACTGTTTAAATTTTTTATAGTTCTGACATTGTTTTATAATTTTGACCCTTTTTATGAGGTTAGTGTGGTAACTACTGGGGCTATGGGGTAAAATAAACAAACTGTTATCCACATTTATTGATTCCTTTTACGGATATAAATTCAATACCTGATTCACATTGGGTCTCTATTTCCCTTCACATTTTATAACATGAATGTTTCAGCTAGCATAAACACATGGGTTCCCACACACATGCAATTGTCAATTGGTAGCGGTGTTAATAGGACATGAACATTTTAAGAATTGGTGTACAAAATTAAACAAAACTATGGCACTTATGATCTAACCAAATCATTTCCTACATTATGTCAAATATAATCTTAATGTCAAAACTTGATTTAAACCCTGTAAATAGGAGCAAGCTATTGTAAAAAATCATCTTTTACAGTGTTATTTAGCAAATGCATTTCGGTAACCACTACTCAATCATGTTAAGATGATTTGAGCTGGGTTGCATCTGTCAGCTGGGTTGCATCTGTCATAAAACATGACAATTACTTCCTATATATTGGAAGGTGTTGAGATAAAAGCATTTATGTAGTAATAATCTATACTGACTGTATGATAGGACTAAAATAAAAACAAATAAAAAAATTGCTGTGTTGCACTGTCTTCTACACCGCAAAATAGCAAACACATTGATGCAACCACTGTGCATTTACAGCCCAATTTTAACTCTCGTCTGACCAACCTTTTTCTTTACCAACTGAATCCACTTTTACTATATGTAGCCATTTTTTATGTCAGATGCTTTACAAACAGAATGCTGTCTTAAATAAAAACGTTTCCACATAAATGTTTATATGGATGTTTCCATAACAGGAATTTACCTTTTTCACTTTTTTGTTTCTCTTACTTTAGATTTAAAAACATTTGCTAAACATGATTTAAAATTGTTTCAAACCACAATGCTGGTTGGGCCAATACAAAAATAAAAATAAAAATCTGTCGGATTTACAAGTTTTGTGTTGTGTGCTTCTAATGTATCTTGTGCCTAATCATAAATTATGTTTACTTGAACTGGTAAAAAGGAAACAAACTTAAAAAAAATAGTTTTTGTAAGTCTAAAATCACAATTAAAATAAATTGTACCTGCTTTAACTGGTGATGAATGGGTCTAATCTCCTAATATGCCATGATGAAAATGTTAAACTTTAATGACAGCAACAACTTCAGGTGTGATTTTCACAATCTGTTTAAAAACAAAGTCAATTTCGAGTTCAACTGCAAAACTTGGCATCACTTATTTAGGTTGAGTTATAGAGCTGATATACAAAAGTGAATTTGAGATAATTCTAACAGTTTCAAACAGTTTTGATATACAGCATGTGAATCTGCCTATCATGACAATTCCTGTTGCTAAATGATATTCCATCATTCGCCCGGCTTAGTTTACAATGGATAAAAATGTTCCACAGTTGACTGCGGTTTCAGCAATGTGAAATAAACTTAAAAACAACATTGCGCTTTTTTACCAATCAAATATAAGTTTACATGTTACTGTACAAGAGAGTGCAACTGTAAAGGGGGGCCGTTTTAGGGGCCTGTGGGTGAACCGATGGGTGAACTAAAAAGTTCTCAGTGCACAACTTCAGATACCCATCTATAATGTGTGAAAATACAAAGACAGTTGAACAACTCCTTCTTGGTCAAAACGTGGGAACAAATTCGCATCAGAAAGAAAATAGAAATTAAGAAAAAAAAACAGAGTAAAAACTAGTGATGCACTGAATCGCGTAAACTAGATTCGGACCGAAACCGAATATTCGGCGGTTTTTGCCGAATAAATTCGGCCGAATCAACCAAATCATTTGTGACGTCACGCGAACCCGTACGTTATGCTTTTGACAGAGTCACATGAGTTTGCGGCCATGCAACACAGTCGTGCTCCAACAGGATAGTTGTGTAATTGTGTTGCAGTGTTATCTTAGTTCTGTGGGTTGTAATGTTGCCTCGGCCGTCATTGCCAGCTTCCAAATGAATTACTGATCCTTTACCGAGGGTGGACAAAACGATAATGCTTTAATAAAACTAGTACAAAACGCAATAAACAAAATAACATTTGACCGTAAAGCCCTCGTTTTAAAAAAGTGTGTGGTGTTAGCAGTCATAACTACCACTTACCACAAACAGCAGCAAAATACCCTATTTTAACAGTTTTGTTACGTAATTGAACAATCATATATCCTTTGTTGCACTTTTTCGTTGTTAGGCCTATTAGTTAAAGCGCAGTTCAAAAGATTGTGTGATACATAATAACACGCGCAACATGTATGTTTTCGCCTAATTACGTGTCCGTAATGTGACATTGTAAAATACAAACATCGTTTTGAGCATGGGCGGATTTAGGGGGGGGGGGGTGTTTGGTGTTAGAACACCCCCCTCAGCAAATAAATGAAACTCGTTGATGGACACCGCCATACGTAGGTGATGCTTTACCGACCTTGCATTTGCTGCATTACAACGGTATTAAGATGTTTACACATTAAATATGCCAGTCATTAGGCCAATAAACTCCCCTACAAAGAGTCTATCCCACGCAGCCACAAGAGTGCAGATTAGATAAAGAACTTTGTTACGTCACAACCATTATCCTATTGTTACGCAACTAAAGCTTATTGCGACTGCCATTTCTGCCAGCACGTTTCACAGTAGTAGACAACTGTTATGGTAGTCTGCTTAATTAAAGGAATAATATAGGGTTTGGAAATGTTTTCATTCTATTTTTATAGCTTGTAGACAAGTTAAGCGTCGAGAAATAGAAAGAAACTATGTTGAAAACAACGCGAATTTGAATTAGGCATTCAATTACAATTTTCGATGGAATTCGTCGACAATGGCATTATCTGGAATGTTTTTGTTATTCTGGATGTTCAAAAGCGTCAATCAAGTCAAACGCACCTGCACTAAGGTGGCGAAATAGCAACTGACATTCAAGACATGGGCACACTGGCGCCCACTTACGGGAAGACCGAGGTGCCGCCTATATTTGAGGATTAATTCGGCGGTAGCAAACAAATGAGAAATGTTCGTTAACAAAAAACTGAAAACGTTATCGTCGAGTCCTTCCACCCTTTTTTCATCTGTCATTAACGCTAATAGACTTTTTGAAAGAGTGAAAACCGAAACTCTTCTACGTTTGCCGAACACCTGATAAACCGTTGTCACGCAGACATTGTCGCTTTGCAACAGAAATACGCAATCCGCAGGTTACCTTGAAGTGACACAACTCTGGATATCATATATGATAAATATTATTATGTTTTAAGCAACTTTTTGCTGTTATTGTGCATTGACATCACTGTGATTGTTATTAACCTAATTTACGATAGCGATGGCTTTTAATTCGTGTGGCCTTGCACTTGAATGCGCATGAAGTGTCATTTGCCTCCTACCCTCAACTCAGCGGGGCAGGTAGACAACTTTTGGCATGAAATTCCCTTGTGGGACTTTATCAACGTCCGTGACGACACTGCAAGTTTTGTTAAGGTCACGTTGTTACCTCTCAGTTTGCTGAAACACAAAGTTGATCGTTGTTAAATAACATGTTGTGCCTTTAGCGCGAATTAACTCATTGTTAACGGGCTTTAAAGCTGTTTGTCGACAACCAACGTTAATAAGAGGCATCTGTTTTTTGAGCGTTTACATTGCGATTTTCGTTGATACTTCACGTAGGTTGAAAGAAGGTCAGTCACTTTTGCTAGCAACTTTATCCTTTGGATTTAAACGTTAGATTGTGTTCGAGACGCCATAACCATCTGCAACCAGAATTTGACTCATAAAATTTGTTGAGCAGCTAGAGATGTATGTTTGTCTCGTGTGACAAAAACTGTGCGACTGCACATAGATGGCCTGGGATCGTAACGGCAACGATTGGCGCGCTTTGTTACGTCATAATGCGTTTTTTTACGTGACAATAAAAAGTAAAATTGCTGTACATCGCACCCTGGACAAAGCAATGCGACTGACGCCTTACGTTGTTTATATCGTAAATAAGTTCTGCCTTCCCACCGATTTTTGCAATTGGGCGCCTATGCATGACACCCCCCTCAAGTTTTTTCTAGATCCGCCCCTGGTTTTGAGTAAAGACAAATATCACTAAGGCCCGAACACTTGGTGTTCCAGAATGTTTTTTTGCTGCGCGTATAAGTTCGGTCTTGACCGAATCATAACAAATTATTCGGCCGAAACCGAATCTTCGAATAAATTCGGCAAACCGAAGCTTCGGTACATCACTAGTAAAAACAATAAGTGTCTCCAGTGGCGCAACTAGCGGGAGTTAAAGGGGTTTGGAAACTGACATTATATAAGGTTGTTACTCGTAACAGATAAACTTTGGAGCACGCTTGACCCCATTTTCACATGTCTCCTTTTCCATCTGTCAACGCCAACGGTAATACAAGTATTAACGTTTACAGTTTATAAAATCACTGAAAAAAAGTATTAAAAGGCATGTTGCATCAGTGCAGGTGTTATCGTTCGTTGTGTGTTATCAAAGGGTGCGTCCTCATAGAAACAGAATATATCGCAGAACAATAATTGCGTAAGGCTTGGTGTAAGAATGACGAAAGATGTTTCTCTGATTTAAAGAATCTCTATTGTTACTATCGCAATGTTCGATTTCATTGCCGTACTGGCACTTTGCCGTGTTGTATAAAGTTGATTCTCTGTTTAATTACGAGCGAATACGCATCGGCGTTGTAGGAGAGCAAGTGTCATTAGGCACATTATACACATAGACGCAGATAGAAAGGGACCTGGCATGCCAACAAACCAACCTCCCTTGTTGCGCCCATGTGTGTCTCCTTCATGGAAGGGGACCCATAATTACTGTGCCACACTCTCTTCTACATCGCAAAATAGCAAACATAATGCGGTTGCACCACTTAATTTTAATCAGCGAAGTACCCACCTGGTCACCCCAAATAAACGCCCGTTTACATGTAAAGTGGCAGTCTGTTACCAAACGCTGAGCGTTGCACCGCTTGTGTCTTAACACTTGCCAATCACTCCTTTGTGTCTGATCATTTGGTATTGTGGGCAAAACAGTCAGCATATAAATATTTGTATTTGTGGCTGTAAGGGTAAATACTTGACCGGTCCGGCTAAAATTTTAAACGACAAATGATAAGCACCCATACGTATGTTTCAAAAATCAATACACTTGGATTAGTACGTCAAAAGGGCATAAATTTTGTAAGACTGTCACAATAAAACAACTGTCAATGGACACAAAATGAAATTTTTGCGTTTTACACACCAAAAATCTAACTGTTATACCTCATAATTAGTCCCGGAGTATTTCATTTGCAATCATGCCCCAAAACAAGCAATTTACCCCAGTTTGCAAAAAGTTGAAAAAGGTCTTGCCAGAACATNCAACCATCCGGAAGTCACTATAAGCTTTTTTAAAAAGATCTACAAATTTTAAAACTGTCTGAAACTTCACCATACAAGCTGGTGGATTCAAATATCTTATTTCCAGGCCCAAAACAATACTATTGCACGTCCATAAGTTTTAATGTTATATCATCTCAAAAAAAGGAAAATAAATTCAAAATACGATGTCAAGTTGTCATCGTGCAAAAATTTCAACCGCAATGTTCGAATAGTGGCTCTAATAAAAAAACGCCACCCATAGCAGTACAACACTAGAATTTTTGTGACATTTATGTTTTTAGTGTTTCTGTTGTTATTTGCTTTCGCTATTCTGCTATATTTGCAAAATTGTAATTTTAGATTTTGGTTTACGAGAACTTTTGAAATTAGGTTTATTTAATTGTCGTCGTTTGTTTATGCTTTGCTTTTCACTAAGTCACTTGCACAATGCACATATCAATCAAACAATAAAAAAGTTTGTTGTGGCGTTTGTCTTTATTAAACTTGCCAATATTAGCAACAGGGAATTTACGAATGGAAAACAAAAGTTGATCGATGCCTTGTTGTCAAATTTATTTAATTATTTCGCAATAAAACGACAAAAACTCACTTTGAGCATTAAGTTATTTCGACGTTTTCTTAGTTTGTGCCACGCATAATTTACAAAATTCACATGACTTAACATTGTTGGTTTTTTACTAAACCCTGTACTGCGTCTAAAAACCGCTATTTTTAAACCTCAGAAGTAAATTTCGGGGTTTATTGTTAAGGGTGCTACAGTGGTAGTTACGCAGTTAAAAAATCATCAAAAGTATGGTACGCCCTTGACATCGTGGTACGCACAACTCAATATGCCCCGTGCCGTACTGTAATCCTTGCTTATTGTAAAGAGGTTTGCAAAATAAACCAGTTTTATCTGACATATGTTAAAAAAGCTCCGCTAAACAGACTATGTCGGTATTTGCATGCAGCTTTCCAGTAGCCTTTACTTCGGCACATAAAGATTTGTTGAACCCCACGCGCGAAAGTCAAAATACACTTAAATGTTTGGATTCAAACAAACGCCACCATTGCAAACTTCACCGGTGCATTAAAGAAACTTTTGCAGCACCACCCACAAAAATTTTGTCAACAAAAACCTGCTCTTGATTAGTGACCAAATGACGCAGGGCAAACAGAGTCAGACACGACCCAAAAAGCAAACATACAAAAGAATGTTCTTTTATTTTTTTAACGCTAAAATATACACTTCACGTAAAGTAAAGCAGAGTTCGAAACTACACAAGTTTATTGTTAGGTGAAAACTTCGGTGCATACAAAAGAAAATGTAACGAATCTCATATGCTTATTTTTAGAACTGCTACCATGGGTCAAAAATTAACATCCAAAATAACCTTACAAATTTTGTTCCTAACTATAATGACTGTATGCATGACAGCAGGATGCATAGAATGTTAACATTTGTGTTTCATGACCGGAGCAGAAATTACAAAAGAAGACCACGTCTTATATCGATT
This sequence comes from Phallusia fumigata, assembly GCA_008931825.1. Taxonomy (NCBI): domain Eukaryota; kingdom Metazoa; phylum Chordata; class Ascidiacea; order Phlebobranchia; family Ascidiidae; genus Phallusia; species Phallusia fumigata. The sequence continues at coordinate 4,429 of QXVZ01014198.1, read as the reverse complement.
ACTTGCTGAACACCAATGACATGCCAGATTATATTTTCATGCTCCCAATGGTTGACCTGCTGCAAAATAAGGTCGGTAATGGCAAGCCTCTGGATATTCGAAAAATGTACTTTTTTAATATTATATGTTTTACCAAAAATATCTCAAGAATGAACAAGAATGTCTGCATTAAGATTTGCCCCCTCGGAAAATTTTCTGCCGGCGCCCATGAGTGGTGGTAGCGTTGTTATTGCGATTAACAGCGCATTCACTGGAGAAGCAAGGCACTGTCAATTGACAATTAAGTACTTGATGAAAAAAGACAATGCCCATTTGCAAATAGACGAAACAGCAGTGTGGTTCTGCTCGCATTGACCATGTCCTTTGTGTGTGTCAGCGTCGGTTATTGTCCATAAAAAGATGTCTGTAATGCACGTCGAAAGCCAAGAAATCCGTTTCGTTTCATGTAGCCTGATCTGTCTGGCGGCGACAGTTTATTCGTAGAACACGGATGAGGGAGGGGATGGATCGTTTTGTGTGGTTTAAATCTGTCACACTGGTATTTGTGCAAAGGGGCGAGGAGCTGAGTAGTGAAACGACCATCTTTCATGCTGGAAACTTGTTGGAGGGTGACGTAAACCCTGCCCCTTGCGCTGATCCAACTTGTAGGTGACAGTTTGTCCCATTCTTAAAACAAACAAAGGTTTTACGAATCTAATCGTAACACGATTGCTTGTTTTTGTAATTGAATACGACACCTGCTTATTGGCGTTCAAAAGAAATAAGTTTTTAATTTGCACTGTCTCCAAGTTAAATCTAATTGAGTACAGGTAAACAGCAACTAGCAACCCACTACTCACATTTATCTAGGCCCGTTAACTAGGCAGTTGTTTAATAGTAGTTTACTAATTTTGTCGGTTTCGAGCTGTATAGTAGATTAGAGACTACTGTCTTCAAATTATGTTAAATTTTACTGCCAGCCAGGTGTTGTCGTAACTAGCGTTTCAAAAATACTGTATTTTTTGTGACCTAGATTCCCTGTGACAGCACATAAGGCCACTGCAAGTAAAGTATTATACAAAGGCTGATAGAAAAGAATAAACAGGGCTCTAAAATTCGCAGTGGAAATGATTGGATTGTGTGTGGCTGAACCTTTTGTATACGTTTTTGATATGTACTTGATATGTTCCATTCCGCGTCTCTCATAAGCATTCTCGACTCTCAGAAGCATCCTCGACTCTCAGAAGCACCTTCGTATTGGGTCTTGACCATGTGTAAGGACAAAAATCTTCGCTGCCATTACGCTGTTGCCGAAACATGTCGCAAGCTTTTTATACGTTTTTATTTGAAATCGATGTATTTTTCTGTATTTTATAAAATGCGTATTTTACGTGTATTGTATTTTTGAAACCCTAGTCGCAAGGCAACGTTGTTCGAGGACTTTCAGCCTCATAACAAAAGAAGCTTTTGCACCTACGTCAAATGGTTCTTTGTTTCACAAAGGTAAACATTAGGAGGTGGCCTCCTTGTTTGGCAACGGTTCCCAACACACGATTTATGCGCTGGAATGTGTTTACCCTCCCGTCGCATTTGTTTAACTTCTGTCAAGTAAGTAAACAGCGACAGTGCGTTTGCCTCTCAGTGAAATGTCAGGTCAACAGAGAGGTAGCTGGCCAGGTAATGTACTCAAACGTGACTAGGAATTGCTCGTTTTGGATTCAGAATAAATGTCGCTGCATATTAGTTTACAAAAACAAAGTTCTTATGTGTTAACAGGAAAAGTGAATTTTTGACAGTCTCACAGTTTGACAGATTTTATCACATTTGCCTGATGAGCAAGACCCTAAGCCCACGCGGCGTTAAAAAACATAGAGTCACATAAGCAAGTCTACGTGAGGTGAAGTGTGACTCAAAAATGACGGCAAAGCAGTGGCCATTAATGTGGCGCAGGTAAGCCGAAAATTTGGGACATTGGCAACCAGTGTGGTTTGATCAAGGTTTATTAGTGGTTGTCTTGTTGATCTTTCGCTATATACGCGAAACGGTATTGAACAAGGTTTACTTTTGGGCCGCAAACTGAAAGAGCAGACTTGTAGGTATAAAGCAGTTCTATGGAATCAGCACTAGAGCAACAACTACACTTTTATGTAACAGCATTCTTTGAAATGTATGTTCATTAAAGTATGAACTTTGAAAATTTTACCAATCTTTGTAATCAGGGAGTTTAAAAAGCAAGAACACTACAGTCGTTTTGCGGTTAAGATTTATATTTTTTTAACCAGTCGCTTGGTCTTGCCAAACCATTATGGCGCTTAGATAAATTAGTTTAAATTTTAAACTAAACCAGGTTTAAAATTCTCAACAAAATAGCTTTGTATTGAATGCTACAACACCTTACTCAATCAAAACTTACAGCTTATGTCTGGTAAACACTCAAGTGCTTCTTGTTCCAACCAACGTTTATCCTTTTAAACAGAATGATATGAAACATAACGCTTAAAGTAGTTTCAGGCTCTACACAGTATTAACAATAAAACTCTATCACTATGCAAAGTGAAACACACTTAACCATCAAGTTAAAAAAACAATGCCGTTCCAACGGAGAAGAAATAAATCCAAAAGAATCAGCAAAAACTTTGCATCAGTTGGGACTTGTGTACAAAGAAAAGAGCCCAGATAAGATTAGTCTCATTCAGAGTGTTGCATTGATGACGTCAGCGGTATTGCGGCAGCCCGACAATGTGGATGATGTCACAAAAGATCTTGATGACGTGTGCATGCATATAATGACGTTGGCTAACGCCAAAAACCCAGATAGAGAGTTTATTGGCAAAGTTGTTGCCGAAACCAAGAAAGAAATCCAACAGTTTCGTCAAAACACAAAAGACAAACTTGCAAAGTTGAAAGCAATTTCAGATGACGTGGAAGGAGACCAACGAAATGAAATTAGAAGTCAGAGAGTTGAACAAGTTAGAGAAATACAGGATTATGTTACTGACACCTACAAAGACATAATGGGGCACATCGCCAAACACACAGTTAACATAATGGGTGAACTCCCGTGTAAGTTTGCTTTAGTAGGGATGGGTTCGTTGGCCAAAAACGAAGTTACTCCCTATTCCGATATTGAAAGTATCATTGTACTAGAAGATGAAATTCAAAACCATGATGAATACCAAAACATTTTGGAGTATTTTAAATGGTTCGCCACTGTTTTCAAATGATATTAGTTCGTCTGGGTGAAACTTTACTACGATTCTTGGCTATTCCATGTCTTAACAATCCATTGAATAAAGATGAAGATTGGTTTTATGACGCAAACACTCCATGTGGGATTTGTCCTGATGGATTCGCTCCTCAAGCTAGTAAGAATCCATTGGGAAGACAAACAAAGACACAGAAGAAGCCGTGGATAACTGAGCTGATCAAACCAGTCAGCGAGATGGTAAAGTACCTGGACACTGAGGAAGATTTGAAGAATGGGTATCACTTGGCGGATGTATTGACCAAAACGTGTTTTGTGTACGGTTTTTCTGTTGTATTTGATGACTTTGAAAACAAAGTCAAAGAAGAACTGAACCGGATGCCTATCTTCAACCAACGAATGCAGCAGAATATCCAAGAAGGTTACCAACAATTTAACATGCAGGAGTATGATTTGGGGTCGGCAGTAGACGTAAAACGTTTAGTATCAAGAAGTTGTTCTCTTTTCCTTGCACCGCTTGGGTATTTGCACAAGTGTGAAAATTTCAACTGTTTTCACATTCTTGATGAACTGCTGGATCGTGGCATTATTAATAGGGCGTTATGTGACAAACTTAAATTTTCATTTGCGGTTGGATGTGAAATGCGTTTGAGGATGTACAGCAAGACTTCAGGACAAAATGATATTTTGCATCAAGAGCGTGTTGAGGCTGCTCCATCTTGTATAGAACAGATTGCAATTGACATAGGGACTAGAGCGGTCATAGATGGGTTAAACATTACTCGATCACTTCAAGAGCATGTTGTTGATTGTTTTCATGAAAAACAGATAAAACCAATAGATTTTGAGGAATCGCCTGTACAAGCAGTTATCTTGGCCGGTAGATTGCAGCTGCACGAGTTTGCTAATAAACTTATCAATGAATGTATGGACTCGGATGTGTGTAAGAACGAGTATGACCAATCACTATTGCACTACAGATTAGTGAGAAATCTGTACAGGCTTCAGAGATACGAGGAGTGCATCAGCGTTAGTGAAGCAACACTTAAACGATGGAATGGACCTGATTTTATCGACTTCAAATGTGGAATTGATATTACATACGCTCAAAGCCTGCACAAATTAAGAAAGAACGAGCAGGCATTAGATCTCTACAAAACGATTAATATTTCTGAGGCAATAGCCCCGTCTGTCACAAACGTTCACATAAATGCACAAATTGGATTTTGCTACTTTCAACTTAAT
>QXVZ01014174.1:0-19742 GCA_008931825.1 Phallusia fumigata | reverse complement strand
CGGGTATCCATCGAACGATCGAGGAATGCTCGCTGAACCACAGGGAGGATGAGAGCAAGGGAAGGGGCATCGATGAAATGAATGAATCTGACAAAATAATTCAACACTTTACACAAGGTGTCTCTGTATTAACCTTCCGGTATCAAGTTCTTTGCAGCTACCCAGTTTTTCATAAACAACAAAAAACAAGCAACTAACAGCAGTAAACTCTTCCTGAGCTGTTGAATCTCATAACTTAGTAACTAGTTCAGCATAAAAAACACAGAGAAAACAATTGGATATTGTCTCACAAGTATATCCAATGAAACATAAAATTAGTCCAGCATAACACTTTAACAATATCAAAATAAGTACAGACATTTGCTAGGTTCAAATTTGCCATGTGATTTTTGTTGGATAAACTTACTTTGTGTTGAGAAGAGTTTGCAGACATTCTGTTGTTTTCCTCGAAGGGTCGCTTAACGCTGCCAACAAAACTCCACATATTGCTTGGATCTCTGGGTTCCTTATCACAGAACCAATCTGTTTCAACGCTTGTTGACCTGGGAGTTTAAAATAACAATTAAAAGTATTAAAACTGCCCCAGGTATGTAAGATATGACGAAGCACAATATGGAAAGTGGAAACAAAAAATGACAAAATCATAATTCATTGATAACAACATGTCAGGGTATTTGCATTGAACAGAAACAGGTATTATATCTCTACAAGAACAAATTATACGATGACTTAAAAAGGAAAAGTATCAAAGTCAGTCCCAGCCATATTTATGTGTATAATTTAAACCAAGAACAGCTGAATGATTAGTTTTCCTGCCGATGCAGCCTTGCTTTGGGAGATTTCTGAATTGACAACAACTGAATGTCAACAACAACATTTAAGGAAAAGTAAATCGAAGTTATAAAAGTCAAACGTGATAATTTAAAAAAAAAACATCACAATTTTTTTCAGCAATTAAAACAGTTTATTGATCTGAAATCAAGGATATTTGCTCAACCCACCACATATGTTAAGCAAAGTATTTTTACCCCAGGTTTTGCTATGGTATTACCAGGGCTGTGGCAATCAGTTACCAAAAAGTTTTGGTCATAACCAGACCCTGACAAAGTCAATACTTCTGAGCATGCTAGGTCAATTGTTAGACATGACATCACAAAACATGACATAAGTACTTTTCCACATTAGCCTCACCAGCTTTCTGCACTTTGGGGTGGGAATCAGTCAAAACCTCACACAGTTTCGGAACAATACTTGGCAGACATGAGGAAAGTTGTTTGGGAGCGCAGAATGCCATCGCTCCAAGCAGCTCGGCAGATCCTGTCTTGGTTCGCCACAAATCCTCATTCAAAGCATTCAGTAGCGATGGGAGAACGAGACGAACCCCGTGACCACTCAGGTTACGCATGACTGCCCGAGCAGTGTTGTCTGCAGCCTGGTCATAAACAAAAGAATGAATAAAAATTAAGTTTATATGTGTGTACTAGTGTTTGATTTATACTCTGCTTCTGTTTTATTGTTTGTTTATTAATTCTGACGAAACTTGCTGAGTGAATTTATCTACAATTAGTAGGCCCATTTTTTCATACTATCCATTGGCGTCATTTTTCCCACCTTGTTATCTTCACATTTCTGTGCTCACATGTTTAACTTAAATTAACTCTGCGGATAAACTTAATCCTCACCTCTCGAACATACGTGTTTCCATCACCGAAGCAGATTAGCAAATGTGGTAAAACATGGACAACATAGGGTTCAAATAACCTGCCAAGCATTCCACAAAACATCTCGAATGCAAGCAAAGCACCTTCGCGATGTCTGCAATCATATGAAACATTGTTAGTTCTGAATAATGCAACATCATGTGAAACTCATTTTGGGGTGCTGGCAAAACTTTCTGTTTTTTATTTAAAAAACTGCAACAAGAAAATACAAGCCAATACTTGTGTGTAAAACATAACAAACGCTGATGTCATCATTTGCTTATTAAGATTATTGAAAACTGTGAATTGAGTAGCCCCCCAAAAAACACAAAAGCATTAATACAAAAAAAAGTCAGCCTGTGTTGGGATTAGAACCCACAACCTCAAGCTTTCATGGTTGGATGTTAAATAAGCTACACAGAAAAGTGAATGCAAGTAGAGAAGTTTTGGGTTTACCTGAAGTTTTTCTTGTCTTGTACAGCTTCAGTTAATTTACTCATGATGTCGTGTTGTTTGAATGAAATAATTCCCAGACCCTTCACCATCCCAGCCAACCCATAAGCAGCACCTTTGAATCAAAAGTAAGCTGCCTAACATCTCAGGTTTAATTCAACTATGACTGTTCTCAATAAAATGTATCAATTGAGCATTGTACACATACACCAGGTACACTCTGGCGCAGGAAAAATTGTGTGGTTGAAACAGAATACAATGACAAGACAAATCTTGCAACATGTCTTTTCAAATGATGTTGATAAACTGGTGTCATTGCATCAGCCTTAACTATCAGAATATTATTGTGCAGAAAATAAACTCAGATTAATTTTTGTTTATTATAGGGGAGGGGGGAGGGGTTTACCTGGCTGTTCAAAGGGTGGTACAAGTAAAAAAGTTAATAAAGTCTGATGTAAAGGTATGGCTCCAAATATAAGATACAACCTACAGGGAATCGACACTGACTATTTGGTTACTAGGGATTGGCCACTACCAACCATTGTTTCCTTTAAATCTGCCGAACATCATAAATTAAAAACATGAAACATTTCAGTTAATAAAAATTTAAATTACGGCATCTGACTATTGTAACAAGCCTGTTTGGCCAGCACATGAGATGCTTGATACTAACACTTGCAGTTTCAACCCATAGGGAACTTTACCTTTTCTTTCCCCATAATTGTCAGATTCCAGCAAAATTGTGAGAAGTTTTTGGACGATGGTCGGAGCTTGGTCCTTGATGGATGGGACGAGTGGAGGAAGACAATTTGCAACTGCTTCTTGCACCTAATCACCAAGCAGTAAAACATTAGGAAAATGTAGTTGGTTTCTAAGTAACCATCTGTTTGAATAAGATGACGACAATGATAAATTAAACAAATTTGTTATAACATGCATCAGAGAAATTACCTAATTACCTTCAGTTTATGTCTGCTCTATGTAACAACAATTTCTTTTCAGCTGAAATTTTATTTAGTCACATAGAAGGCAAGTTGAATTTTAAATAAAAAAAATGAATTAAAAAATTAAATGAAAAAGTTATATTCCTTACAGCTTGAGAAGGGGTTGATAAAGTCTCAGTGAGTTTCGCCACAATCGGTTTAATCTTCGGATCATCTTTGTCCAAATGTCGGGCAAGTGTTCCAATCAAAATCACAACACTTTGTCGAATCACATCATAGCTTTCAGAATTTGGAGCCTGAATGTAAGATGGATTTTCAACAAACACAGCTTGATAGAAACTTTGCTATTACTTACATTTTTGAGGAAGTTCTCGAGAATTGAGAGTAAAACAGACGACGATTTCTTGCCGTGATCGTTGACAGCCTGCAGGGCGGCGTCAAGCATTTTACTTCGGACCTAAAACCAAAAATTAAATCAATAAACTGGCAAATAACAGATTGTTATATGAAGCAAATATTTTATTTCATGTCACTGTTAAAAGATAAAAGTAACAAACTACAACATGAACATTTTTTACTGGTTTACATTCTACACCCTTTTGAGTTATATTCTTCAATCGGAATTTACATCAATTTAACTTTGGTTGTCTCCACTTTTTGACAAACCTCAGGGTGTCGATCTCCAACAGCATCCGGGACATAAAATGAGAATAGGAGATGAACTTGATCTTCCTCCAGGAGAGGACTGATGTTCCTCATAGCGAAAGCAACTCCAATGCGAGGTTGATATTGATCCGGTGGTGATTCGGAAATCACTCTTCCGAGTTGATCCAAAACTGGGGCTGGCCTCTGTTCAAACATTTGTATGGGTAAATTAGCAAAAAAGTTAAAAGAAGTAAAATGACAGTGAGTTTGAATTATCTCGAAATTTGAAAGAACATTCTCAAATGCTGACAGAATCAGTCGGTATAATACAAACAGAATATATATTTCACCTACATAGGCATCGTCAGTTCCTTATTCAAATAGAGTTTGAATTGTTAAACATTAGAAAAGAGTCAGACAAAATCTACTGACAATTTTGTGTTATTGTTATTGCCCGATGAAAACCATTCAAAATCCTATTAGGTGGAAATTTTCTAATGGCTGCTACTACAAATTATTACAAAACCAGACACAAATGCATGCACATACTGCAAATCTATTGTTAAGTTGGTAAAGCAACAAACACATTTTAGCTGATACCTCCAGCTTATTGTTGTAAATGTTAATCAGCTCTTGAAGTATCTGTGGTATCAATACAGGGTATTCCCCAAGTGCGGCAGCCAGGGCCTCAGCGGCAGATTGTTGAATCACAGGTTCGTGGTGCTGGATGTCCAACTGTGTGAGATGGTTTGTTCAACAGAAATTGAAATTAGTCACCTGTATCGTTGGAGGGATTTGAACCCACAACCTCAGCTGTTTGAGGCTGGTACATAATGAGCTACGCGTGCACAGTGATAAAAGGTAGTTGTTAAGAAACTTTGCAGGTTGATTGTTTAATGACATCACCACCTTGCAATTAACAAGAGGAATTTCCAAACTAATTCTGGAAATTTTTATATGTTTACCAGTAGCTGATGGCAGATCGTTTCATTCAAACTAAACCCAATCGTTTCCCACAATTCCTTTGCATGATTTCTATTTGCCTCTTCAACGTCATGCATGGCCAGCCAACCGTGTCGAATGATCTTGGGGTCACTTTCGTCCACAACAAGTTCAAGTTTAAGCAAACACTGAAAAATACACAGAATCATTCAAGTAAGTTGGACATAGTCAACGAATACTATTTGTTTTTAGATGCACAATTTGCTTTAGGAATTTTAATGTCAAACAAACTCAATACAAGTCGAGCATGATAATAATGACACAAGACTTTGACACATCATGTTTTACTCAAAAATTTTGACTTGTTTCTTTGTCACCAGCAACAAGTATTTATCATTTATTTAGCAAAATATGAGTTCTGTTTGACCAAGCAGTAGTTCATGTTTATAGGAGGTAATGGAAACATTGTGACATCACAAATTCGACAAAACAATAGATAATTTGCCAAGTTTTATTTTAAAAACCAAACAGCCTCGAGGTTTTCGGGAAATCAATCGCAGTTTTCAGTTTACATCAGTAATCACTTTTAATGCTAATCTGAACATCAATCATCAAAACTGGGTTGTTTTGCCTCTGAGTTTTTCACAATAACCCCAAAAAATCAGTTTGCGATTAATTATTAAACCAATATTTTATTGTCTCACCTTAAGGACAACAGCGCGGAGCACGGCTGCAGGGGCGAGCAAATTTTCAAGCAAGATTTCTATTTCCTCGACAGTGGCACTCGCACAACTAAAAGTGAAATAAAAAAAGTTTTTGTGTTTGATTTCAGAATGGGCAGAATTTGTAATCACCTAATTTGCTGAGTAAAATGCCTTTAACAGACATTACACAGGCACAAGGTCAAATTATGCCTACGTTTAATTGTTACTGTAAATCATCTGTGGTTTTTTATGTTTAACTTTGAAAACCCTCACCCCTGATAACCACTTGCTGATTCACAAGTTTCCATTAAAACCTCGGAAGCGAGATGTTGAACTTGCACCATCGAAGTTCCAATCAACTGGCACATTGATCGCATGATGTTTGATCGGGGGAGCAATTGAGGGGAGCGCATCTCATCATCACTGATACGGACTTGAACGTGTTTCAAAGTGAATCGAAGAATATCACACATCAACTTTGAGTCACTTTCAATGATACTTCCGCATTTGCTGAGCGCTCGTTGTAGAAATGCAAAGATGTATGCAAACGCACACGTACTGTAGTTCACTACAATATTTTAACACTGGTCATTGAACAAGTTATTTTGAATAGTAACTCAACAAAAAGAGCACCAAATCTGGTTAACCATGCAAATGCTTTTCAGAATATTACCAGACCAAAATAAAAAAGTTTCTAGACTGTAGCTTTACTGTACATACTTGGTTGAGCACTTAAAACTAAAAAGGATGCTCGGTTTGTTCGCTCTGGTTTTGGTGCCAAGCATTTCAATAATTTGTCTGCATGTCGGTAGAGTTAAAAGGCATACAGTACTTGGATACAAAATATCCATGTAAGATATATGTGTTGTACAAATGTTTAGTTATTTTCAATTTTTCACACAAACTTTTACCTTTCTGCTGTAGCATGAAGTTACTCAACAATTTTGTGACAACAGTTGGAAGTTTCTCACAATCCCAGGCAGGATTGATATCACATGCAGGTTTGCACATTCTAAGTGTCGCATATCCAACTTGTAAACCTAGTAGAAATTAACTTTTAAATATCTGTCTTGCTTATGGAAACAGATTTCTTTTAAATCTTGTGAAAATAACTGATTTACAAATAACTGATAATTTTATCACAAGTAATCTTAGCTAAATGCAGAAAAGTTCTACCGAGATCTTTTTTCGCCGACATCATAGATTTGCTGAGCAAAACATAGAGATCTTGTATTTGTTTTGACACGAGGGGAGACGGAAGAAGGTTAAGAAGAGGGTTAACCAAGGGGACAAAATATTTCTCTGAACCAAATACCCTCATCGCAATGTTGAAGGAGACTTCAAGGACATTGTGCAACAAAGCAAATTTGTCATTCAGCTGAAGAGACCGTTTGTTAACAAGTGACTAATGCAAGACGAAAATTGCAGGCTCACTTGGGAGACACTGCACCATTTTTGATCCCACACATTTGAAAAAACTTGTTGTAAACCACAAATAAAAAAGCTATTTGTCTTTATCTAGGTAAATTTATATTCACAGTGACCTAGAAAACATGGGGTTACTACGAAAACGTAGCAGTTTTACTATTCTATTTAATGATTAACAGCCATGGAAGGACACTCTTCAAGACATGATTAATTTAAGCAACGAAATAAAACAGCTTACTTCTGTCAAGCGCTTTCTAATTCCAGCTTCTTTTTCCAACTCATGTTCAACCATCTCCTTTTGTTTCTTGCTCAGATTTTTGGGGATAGGGGAAGTCTTGGCTTGACCCCCCGACCCCTTCACCCCGCCTGGGTCTGCCCCCTTTTTCTTTTGTTCCAGTTCTTTCCGGAGTGCCTCAGCTTCCTTCTGTTCCTTGAACGAGTAGGTTTTGTTTTCTCGCTTCACATTTTTGTTTTCCACAATTTTTGGAGCACTAAAAGTTAATTTTTTTAATGTGACATTAATAAGTTATGGTAGACTGCACATGTACAAATTTACAAATGAAAACAAATGTGTCCCTTTCAGGAAAGGGGGCCCATAAATAACTAAGGCCAAACATTTGACTTTGTCCAAAAAGTTGTTTCTTGCAACATAATCCCACACAAAAATAAACTGCAAGAAGGCACAAAAATAAGATTCTGATGCCTACACTAAGCATGGTTGCAAACTTTAATGGCTGAAGGGCTACATGCGATTGGCAACTTAGTTGACTGGCCACTAAACGACAGGAAATTTGTATTTAAGCTTTCACTTTAAGTTGGTTCAAAAACAGACAAAATCCTCACACAGAAATTCCATTGTAGATACGTGCTCTACCCTTTTGTTTTACATTTAAAAACAATAAAACAGACAAGCAAGTTGTATCATTGCTCTCTACGTTGTGCACATGTTTACGCAAACACAAGTGTTTTGAAAAAACGAAATAAAACATGTTGTGTGGTAACAATGGCATTTGTGGTGTCAAGTAGGCCAAAGTATCGGGATAAAAAGCTGGCACAGGGAGCTTAAAAGAAAGCGTTAGCAGTTTTCTTGAATAATTCACTGGTCAAAAGTAATGAAAATTTGAGAAATAACTACTGGAAGTCTATCAAAAATTACTTGCTAATTATGCAAGTTTAAATGTCAATTCAAAAAATGCCTCGTGAGCCACATGAATCCTTCCAGGCCGTGGGGTTGGGCACCCCTGATCTAAACCATTTGGTTAATAATACCTGTCAATTATTTTGACATTCCACAGTTCTCCATCAGGAGTTTTCATTATTTTCACTTCTCTTTCTGTGATTTGCAGAAATTTGCTGTCGTTCATAACATCAAGTGCATATTGAGATATATGTGGCAACATAATGTTTGGAGCAAATCGAATAAAATCACCCAAAGCAACAAGACTTGACTGAAAAACAAATAAATTCTGTTAAAGGGAATAGATTAGGTTTTGGCCCAAAGTACAGATCTTCTGTTTGACAATCTCACATTGGGAGCAACTTGTAAGCTCAACTTATTAAAAAATACTTTAAAAAGTTGAAACTGTATCCAACTAACAACTTTTACAAGTTTTAACTTAGTTCGAATCTTGTCAAAACAAGTTTACTTTTAGGTTCCAAGAGTTATATTCAGCCCTAATGCATTGATGCTCTCAGCCCAACACTACATACAGTGAAATATTAGCAATGTTTGTAAAAGGAAAATTTTTCTTAAACTACATTTACATATTGTTTGGAAATCCTGAGCACAATACCACTTAAATTAATGTTTACAAAAATAAACATTGAAATTTTTCCAAACTAAACCAGTTTCAATTAAAACTATCTACTCACAACAAACCTTAGTATGATGATCTGGTTTCACAATTAACTTTGAAATTTCACCTAAATTTTCTTTTACAAACTCCTTAGCATCCAAACCACATTTGTAAAGAAAGTCAGTGAAGAAATGGTCGTTAACTTCGGCTGCAAGCACAAGGCATGTCTCAAGTAACTGGAAATAGTGTTAACCTCTGTACGCTATTTTATTTAAACCAGTGCGGTCAACTTTATTTTGTTGTGGGCCATCAAAAACTGTCGGTTTATGCTTCGTTTATTATTTACTTATAAAAACAAATCATCACAATCCGTTCAAGTTACAATTACTAAAAAATAAATTTGTGGCCCATGGGCCTGTAGTTGAACCATGTTGTTGTAGAAGAACTCTTAGCAAGTAACCAATAAAAACACTTGAAGAAAAAAACTGAAAAAATTTATTCTTGTTGACAAATCGGCAACCAATAGAAACCCTTATCAAAACCATCATGGTTTTCAACATTATTTTCTAAACTAGGCTGTCATTTTTACTTACTTATGCATGGGTGATACGAATCAACCAGCAAAATAAAAACGACATCAAGGTACTTTTTGTTGTCTTCCTTCAAAGCAGGGAGGTCGGATAAGCAGTACAGTGCATCAACAAACCACTTGGGGACAGTGTAACCCTTCCTGGCCTCAGCAACATCCTCAACTGTGGCAAAATCAATGACCTGTGAAGGTCGCATGACATGGAAAAGAACTGGAAGCAAATCCTTGCAAAATTGCAATCCTAAAAACAAAATGATGATAGTTGTCTGATTTACCAAGACAGCCTGATCCATATACTGTCGAGCAAAAAAAACATATGACTTTTAAGCTTTTTAATCGAACTAATCTACACTTAATCCTCAATATATACAATCGTGATTCAAGTTACATTTTAACTATCACTGCAGCATAAATGCTACCTTCAGGAATTAATTTACTGCATCAACTGTTAATGATAGCTGCCTCCAAACTGGGACAACTGTGATCCCTTACTGCCCAGCAATACCAGTTCAGCAATAGATATTTATAACTTAAATCTACAAACCTGCCAGACTTGAAAGCAGTTTCCTCACAGTTTGTCTAGCAGCTTTACGGAGTTCCCACGATTTGTGAAGCAAAGCAAAGAGCAAACTGCTATACAACTGCCTGAAAACATTTTTTGGTAAAGTTTCATCCAAATTCCCCAAACATTTCATTCCTAAAGTTCATGGACAAAGTGCTGCAAAATATTTCACCCTTTGGGGAGTTATTGGGGTAACCCCTGGGGCTATGGGGCCAAACAAAACAGGTAGCACAAGTCCACGATCATATCTACCAGCTGTGAAAGTTTCATCTACATTTGCCAAACATACATGACAAAGAGGCATATATAAGCTGCAGGGTAAAAAACAAAAACAAAAAAAGAGAGTAAAAACAATAAGTGTTCCCTTCAGGAAAGAGACCCAAAATTAACTGTAACAACTTGACATCACAACAAATTTGTATTGAGCACCAAGATTTGATTACTACAATGGAAAAACATGAGCATTGTTAAAAAAACATTTGTATATTTTCGTTCACATACTTTGTCATGTCTTTTGGAATTTTTTGTGAATGTTCCAACAACAAATAACCGACAAGATTTTGTAAGTGAAACACAGCTCCCTCTGGTGTGTGTTGCAGGAATTTTTCAGAAGTGAAAAGGGATTTTTTGGGATCAAAAATGATGCTCCAAAAGTTGGAAAATTTGTATGCTGCAAAAAAATTAAGTTCAGATTCTGCATTGTTTTAAAATTACTTGAAATAAAACAAAAAACGAGTAAAACAAAAATTTAATAAATTTCATAACTGTAAAATTACACTTAGTTAATTCCACATTTTCGAGCTTGGAAATCAGAAGTGAGGCATAAAGAGCCTCGGTGACCAGGGGAACTTGGGATTGGTGTTGAGTTGCTTTCTCAATGCATTGAAGCAGATAAGGAATGACTGGTTCAATCTGGACATGTAAAAAAATTTTGATACTTTTGGAATACAAAATTTCTGCAATTCCGCAAACACAATTAGTGGGGGTAAGGTGGATTTATATGCATTGGATAAAGAATATTTTCCATTGTCTGGATTTGTTTGGGTCAAAAATGCATAGCAAAGCATTCAAGTGTAACAAATCAAAGAATTCATTTTATGAAATTACAAAAACATGTTATTACGAGTGTCAATCAAAGATTCACTGGTAACAATTCACTAAGTGATAAAACATGAACAACTATAAAACACTATCACAATGAAATTATGAAATGCAAACAATACAACAACAAACATCAACTTGGCAGAAAAATCAGACACAGCAAACATGACCCACTTGTGGTAATGTGTCGGATTTAAAAGCGGCGATCTGACACCCGATGTAAGCTGTCCGCACATTTGGGTTCGATGATTTTAATGTTGGAGCTTTCACAAACCAATCAATAAGTTCCTTGGGTACAGAGTTCTTGAACATTTTGCACCAACCAGTTAGTGCTGTGGCTGCTGTGACCAACGTCCCTTCATGAATCTCCTTTAAAAAAATGTGTTAGTGCAAGATTAAACTTTATGTTAATTCTCTATAAACTATGTCTCAACTTTCAACTGTACCATGTCTACACCATTTGTACATTTGATAAAAGACAATTGCCTAACACTAGTTATTGAAACAATGCGGTAACATGCCACAACTAATAAGCATGGGTGATTGCGTCATCAGGTTGATTCATTAGATCCCTACTGTGCTGTAACTGTCACATTTCAACTAAGATCAAAATCACTCCTCACCTGCTGAAGAAATGGGATAAAAAGTACGGACACATTTGCAGCAAGTTGATTGGCTGAATTTCCACATCCAACAGGACTGGAAGCAAAACCAGCAATCGCGTCCAGTACCGCGCATTTCTGTGTCACAATCGTCAATTTTCCCTGGGACCCTGAATGAGAAAGAGACGATTTTCATAAAAGCAAAGAAAAGTTTTATAATTTAGATTACAGGGCTTTTAAATTTGGTTTGTCTACTCCTTTTTCTGGATTTTACAATTGTCAATTTGCCCTGGGAGCCTGAATGAGCAACATATATTTTCCAAAAATGCAAAATCGAGAATGTTTTGTAGTTTTAGTTTACACAGCTTTTAAATTTTATTTGCCAAAAGTTTTTAGGCAGTTTTCATCATAAAAATATGTTAAGTCTGAGCGCTGAAAAACTCAAGTTAACCTTTCAAGACTTCAAAAAGATATTTAGTCGTTTCCAAAACTGCGTCCGAGTCACTACACTCTGTTGCCATGGCGACAACAGCTTTAACAGAAACTTCACGATTCAAGTCATTCTTCGATATCAACTGTGGAGCCAGGATCTTTACCAAGGAAACTGCATGACGACTCAAATCGATTGACAAACTCCCCAGGATGTTTTGAATTGCTGAAATCAATAGAACAGGACGTTTAGTTTTGTACATGAAGCCATTCATTTGTCAGATATGAAATACAAGTTAAACATTGATTTCTTATCTCTCTAAACAAAAAATAACAATTTATATAATGGGGCTTGATCATAAAAGCACAAAAAATCCAATCAAAATTAAAATGAAGAAAACTATATTTTGACACAGATCTTACTAGGCAGTAAAGTTTCTGGGCTTCTGAGAAGTCCTTTCTGTATAGCCGGAAATATTGTTTCTGTGAAATCTGAATGATCGATCACATTTAAAATTTGCTTGCAGCAAACCTGTGCAAACATGACACAAATTAATAAATACGTTCACAAATATGCACAAAATACAGCAAAAACATTTTAAAACAAAACAAACTTATTGGGTTGCTGATAAACTAAGCAATGGTGCATAGCAGTCATAAAGTGAAAGCATTGGCAGCTATATCTGACAACTGCAATAATTTGGTCTGGACAAAAATGGGTTTGGGTTTGCAACAAAAGTCTGCGTGAATGAATAATAAATTCGTACATGTTTTACATCATGCAAAAACAAGACATGAAAAAAACGGAATTTGGAAACACAAACATAAATTCATCTCACCAATGCAGACAGTTTTGGGATAGTTTTGCACATTATCACTGTTTTCACATATATTGTCAAAATATTTTGTTTGTGTTGTAACATTGTCTCTCTGTCATGAGAAATCATTGCAGACAGAAGAATGCATTTGTAGATTGTTGGATCGCCTCTTAAAATCATTTTACAGTAAAGATCCATGGCATTGGGTACCTAAGAAAAACAATAAGTTCATCAACATAAACAGCAGATATCATATTTTTTGACCTTGCACATAATGTGTTCTAGCCTTTATTAAGAAAATAAGTAAAATAAATTAATTCACAAAAAAGACCTTTTCACTTAAATGATTACTTCATTTTCCAGTGGTATTGGCATAAAAAGGCACATTTAAATGCTACGAAGTCCATCAGTGATTGAACATTCAGTCCTGACATAAAGTGAAACAAACTGTGGAATGGAAATAACAAATCGACCCCGAACCTTTTTCCACATTGCAGTCAGTTTTCTTTTACCGCTGGCACAAATTGGTTTGTACAAACTGCTGCAAACTGCATAGAACAAGGCAGCTTGGATGTCAATCATTGTACTCCAATCTGCTGAGTCAGCACCAGCACCTAGCAAACATGACTCAGCAATGACTTGACACCATGACAATGCAGATAGTGCTCTCCCAGAATTGCTGCGACTAAGTAAAAGTGCAATTTCAATGTTAAGTACACCTGTATAAAAATGTTACAAAAAAACTAAGACTAAGAATATTTCATGTTAAAGTATTGACTTTTTAACAATATAAACAAGAAATTTTAATCATATAAACATCGTAAAGAAATGCTGTGCAAACTCCATAGTTCTAACAAGTTTTAATTTTATAATAGGGCTGAAGCTTGCAGCACACTCAAATCAGTCTGTGTATTTCTTATTGCGAGTAAAAAAATCGATTTCGCCAAACAAATGGCATCATCAGTTCTGAACAATATGTAACATATATAAATAATGTTAAAGTATCAAATGTAAAAATCATAAAAGGATTAAAAGTATAAAATCCGAGCCACTATCACTACAACCTCTACGCACTCGTCTGCACCAACACAAAAGCGTCAGTAATTGCAACTCACACGCAAGAAAAAGGCGATAAGAAACAATAAAATTGTAGTGATAGTGGCTCGGATTTTATACTTTTAATCCTTTTATGATTTTTACATTTGATACTTTGACATTATATATATATGTTACATATTGTTCAGAACTGATGATGCCATTTCTTTGGCAAAATCGATTTTTTTACTCGCAATAAGAAATACACAGACTGATTTGAGTGTGCTGCAAGCTTCAGCCCTATTATAGTTTATCCGAAACTGGAATCGTCTGTATTAAGCACCCGTGGTTCCGGACGATTTCTGCACTAATGCACCTTTGAAGTTTTAATTTTGTTTCACTGCTTTCAATAAAATTCATTTACACAACAACATTTTGTGTCAAACATGAAGTTTACCTGCATGAACTGTCATTGCACATAACCTTGGCTAAGTCTGCCAAAACTTTCAACACAAAAGCCTTGGAAACAGATTTGTGTTTTTCAAGCAAAGTTTTTAGTAAATCTTCAGCTTTTCTTCTTGATTTTGTGTCATGGTATTGACCGATTGTGTGAGAAAGAGCCACAATCGCCATCTTAACAGCAGCCTCTGGGACATCTAGTAAAATTGCATAAGTTTATTTTTTGAAGTTATGTCACCGAAACAGAAAGTTTTTTTATTGATAAGAATTGGACAATTTTAATTTTATTCCACAGAAATCTTTCTCATCTTGAATATTCTCACCAATACACATTAATAACAAATCCTAGATGGTTAAAAATGCAAGTAACACAGTACCCTAAAAAATTCAAAAAGTGCTAAATAAATATAAAAGACAATTTCCAGGGTAAACCACTTTTGCTAGTGGTATGGATTTAAATAGAAAACTTACGAAAAAAACAAGAAAAAAAAAAAAACCTGGTTTAGTGGCAAACAAGTGGTTGACTTCCTCTAATAAATTGATTCTTTTTTTAACCTCAGAAGTTGTTGATAGGTAGACGAAAGTTTTGAGACACTCCTGTAGGAATGAAGACAAAAAAATATTGATGCTGCTTTACACCAAACTGCCAGAGAGTTTGCACATAGTAAACACATTGTAATGCTCAACAATCGTTTCTAAACATGTATACAAAGAAGAGCCACATATTAACCCATTTGTTACATTTAGTAAAACACTCACCATTTTTCAATTCAATGTCTGGTTATTCTGAAGAACCTGAACTGAAGTAGATCACAAAGTTTTAAATTTACTTCGGTAGATCACGTAAATTTTTTGTTTGACCCTTTGCGAAAAGAAAAATTTGGGAAATAACTATGAAAACATACGCCACAAATTATCTTTCAACAACAAATGTCTGCAATACAAATGCATCAG
Source organism: Phallusia fumigata (assembly GCA_008931825.1). Lineage (NCBI taxonomy): Eukaryota > Metazoa > Chordata > Ascidiacea > Phlebobranchia > Ascidiidae > Phallusia > Phallusia fumigata. The sequence continues at coordinate 4,581 of QXVZ01014174.1, read as the reverse complement.
CACAATTTCACAAATCACAACGTGTTGTCAATCAGCTGTTGAATTTAATCCAATGATCGAAAGTAATTTGTACCTAGGCGGAATAACATTTTGTTTAAATCAGATACCCATACTCAGTTTTTACGGATTATCACACGTTACTATCTGTAAAGCAACTTAGAAGGTCTGCATTTTGTAATTTGACCGCATAAATATAATAAAATATTAGAAAAAAAAACAACTTACGTGCGTATCCGGCATCATCCACTGATGTACGTTGGCTCCACATTACTTGGGACATGTTTTTGTATGACTCTGATTGTTTTTTGGGTTTTAACTTGCAGAAAAACTCCGGAAAACTTTCCGAAGGCCAGACAAACTCTTTATTGCAGTTTGGTCGGTACGCTTATATGGTCGTTCATGATGCACAATGATTCTTGGGCAATTAATACCTGGGTTTTGAACCAAGGCCTGTTCGTTTGCAAAGCGTCGGTACTTACTACAGACGCAATCGCACAATTCATCCTCAAATAGAAAGTGATGTCTTAGTTTTGGAATTAATATTTTCAGTAAGTTGGTCTTTCAGAAAGCGAAAAGGCAAGTAAAGTAATCTTTGCCCTACACAGCGTCATTTTTTTCTAAACATTTCGAGGTTTTTGCGGAATTGCCGCGCAACAGAAGGCGGGTTGACGCGATTTCGACAAAGGAAACAATATTCCACACCCGACTTCGATATACCAGGAATAGAATGTGGAATCCTTCCACGTGGTATGAGCTTCCGAAGTTGTAAAATCCCGATCAGTCTCAAAAACTAGAAGTAGAGCACAGCAGAAGCGGGGTTGTGAAGTTTTAAAGGTAAGAACACTTCTCTTATTTAGTTAATTTATGTGTTTAGGTGAAAACAAATGATGAAAATGAACAATAATTATGTTGAAATGGATGCTCTGTGCTTAAACACAACAAGTGTAACTTTATAGCACAAGGACAAGATTTTTTTGAAATTTGACCTGCGGTTTATGCGAGTGAGGACAAAATATACCAGACAAATCGCACTTGCTATAAATCACAGACAAATGGGCAAGAAAATAATGAATTGGGTTAATACTTATTTGGTGCAACATCTGACTGGTCAGAATAAAAAGGTTTTGTTTGTCAATCCCTGTGTTACACCTTTGACTTGTTGTAGTTTGTCAATCCCTGTGTTACACCTTTGACTTGTTTGTTCAAACGAAAATATTCTCAACATAAATGCGGTTAAACCGCAAAGGCTTATAACGCCCACATTTAAGTTTTACTGACGCCCTTTATACCAAATCGTTTCAGATGTTCAAGCTGCTTTTAATCTTCGTGTTGTTGACATCGGTCGCAGATTGTTCAGCATATCGGTATTTTAATTACTACTACTGGTATTACAGACCTCCATATCATGTTTATTATTACGACCAGAAAGGTAAGTTGTTCTAATTTCATCGCCGTAATGTCCTTCGTGACAAAAATCCTTTCTGTTGAAATGTGACTGGATTGTTTCATGTTTTGCAACAGGAAAATATTCCTATCAAATTAAAAATGGAGATCTTAATACGAAACGCCCGTATTTCGAACATTAGTTGTTGTGAAATGTGCGTTTCCAGATCTCTGGGCATATCTGATAGAGTGGTTGGATTCATGGCATCTGCCACCGTACGCTTTTGACGCATACAGTTTAAACGTCAAACCACATCTGGGTATTTTTCTATTGCAGAAAACCTGGTTGCTTTTAAATTTGAGCAAGATCTTGATGCAATTAAGGGAACCTAACGGACATAAATCGATGGGAATTTGGATCAAGTTTTCCGCCAATTTTTTAATGTTTTGTGAGGTTGTAATTTGGTAATGCTGAAATAAATAATAATACATGATGTTGAAGCTCACTAAAAATGAAGGCGGTAAAACAATTTTCCTCAGTCGTGTGGACAAGATTGTTTTGTGTAAAACTGAAGGTTTCGATTTTTAGATATTTCACCAGTTGAATTTAAAGTTTGAGCCTGAGAACAGATTGTTCATATCGAGTCCATCTAGGCCTCCTAGTGTTGTAGATTCGTTTGTTTGCAACGGAAAACTGGTGATTTCGATGCAAAATTAAACTACATTGTGCCAGGGCTCTCAGTTACAACGCCACATAACCTTCTTTCGGCTTTACCAAACATTACTTTGCCACAGCATTCCACGATTCTCACGATACAAATACAATAGCTGAGCAACCGTTAATGTGAACCATGTGAAAGGAAGGAAGTTTTAGACATCGGTTTGGGCGGACCACGTATGCCCCATGGAAGCTGGGAAAACTTGCTGGAAAATTAGAATTTCTTTACAGGGTTTTTACACTTATTCATGACCTTTGTTTTATGGTTATGTGGTCATTACACATTTTTATCCTGAACCACGCCTGAATGCGTTATGCTCATAATGAGTCCACATGCTCATTGCAGTTTCTTTGGATGATTTTTGTTTGATTTTTTGTCGCGTTTTTTGACGCGGCCAGCTGACACAACAGTCGGCAAAACGCGGCGGAAAAACGTAAAACACCACATATATCTGCTCACCTATCATAACAACGTGAAAGATGTGCATATCTCGATTTGGATGCAAAACATCATCTACTTCCTTACTTACTTTGTACAATGCAAATTCGCTCATCCACTTCCCTTTAAAACAATGGCGACTTAATGAACGTTTTAGAAGCTTAAGAAAGTTGAGGTGGAAGTTGAAAATGTTTATCAAGTCTATTTTGACATTTTGTGTGCTAACTTTATTCGTTCACTACGGTAAGTTGGAATTCTTTTTGTTTACTATTTTACCAGAATTTATTCACCGGAAAAGAATATGATAAAATTTTGCATGAACAAATAAAAACAGTGGTTGTCAAAAAGTTTAAAATATCCGTAATTAGGTTTGTTTCCAACCTTTTCACTACCATGTATATCCTATTTAAGCTTAATTATTATTTAGTTGATAAGCCAAACAAGTCATTGTATTTAGGTGAACCTATCTCCTGTTTCAACTGCAAGCACACGAGCGGCGACCTCACAACGTCATGTTTGAAGCCGGCACAGTCAGCCTTGAAAGCAAAAACTTGCGCATCGAACGTGAAATATTGTCAAGTTACAATCACCAAAGCTCTTATCGGTACAAATTAAATAGATGAGGTGTTGGGGTGGATCTATGCTCCGTAGGTCGTTGGTTTAAATCCCAATCTAACCACTGCCATCCCTTTGCAGTTATAATGACTTGTCATTGAATCAACATTTATGTTATAACTGGAAAACGAATACAAGCCTATATAGCCTACAGCTTTTATTGAATTAAAGTGATCACAAATATTCACAGGTAACACAACAACGACGGTCCGGGATTGCGCAATGGCATTGATGACGAGTGGTTGTAACTCGGTACCAGCGATCGCAAAAACATGNTGAATTAAAGTGATCACAAATATTCACAGGTAACACAACAACGACGGTCCGGGATTGCGCAATGGCATTGATGACGAGTGGTTGTAACTCGGTACCAGCGATCGCAAAAACATGCAGACAACTGTGTTCAACAGGTAGGCTGTAAATGTTTGCCAATATTCTATCGGCACAACTGAAATATTTTGAGTTTTCGTGGAAACCTAAAAAAAAGTTGGCGAATTTACGAATGAGAAACACCGCATTTTTCTTACTATTTAAATATGTTTACAGATGGATGCAACAATGAAAGTTTAGCTGCTACACCACCATCGCAACAAGTTCCAAACCTACTCACAAACTTGTTAAACCCACACCCCACTCCATCCCTCCCTACTCCACAGAATATTCAACCTAACACTTTCGGTCAGAACTTTTCAACCATGCCGATCAATTCATCTGCTTTTCTGTCAGTTCTTTCAAATCTCTTCCCTTCATTGACCCAAAACTCCAGTTCTTTGCCTCTAAACGTCAGCGCTTTACCGAATCTTTTCACTTTACTTGGACTTAATTCCTCTGCATCAGTCTTGAACTCTTCACTTTCTTCACAAATCCTTTATTCCCTGCTTGGACAAAATTCTTCCACTCTCCCAGCAGCTGCGAGTTTTAATTTAACTTCTCTCCAAAATATTTTGCCTCTGCTTGGCTTTAATTTATCATTACCCATCTCCGCTCCCCTAACATCACAAACCCCCGGGAATCCCCCAGTCCCCACTGTGCCACTCACTTCAAAACCTACCACGTCAACACCTCCGAATTCACCAATGACGACACTGCAAGCAGGTACTACTATTAGGATGACATCATCAACACAAAAAAAGTTAACCAGCTTAAGTACCCCAACCAGAAGCATGCCAGCAATGACGGAGCTTCCTACGTCATCAGTTTCTACGTCATCATCAAGTGAAGCTTTGTTGCCAAGTGTGGTTTTAATGCTGGTGTTGAGTGTTGCAATTTTTCTTTGCGGATAAATCGATTTTAATGGGAATTATTGTAAGTAACTAGGCATTTAATTCAAACTTGTCTTGCCAAACCTATATTCGGAAAAGCTTTCAGATTATTTCGTATTTAATATTTTAGATTCATCGTGTATTTTTCCAATCTGTACACTTAA
>QXVZ01014173.1:0-10950 GCA_008931825.1 Phallusia fumigata | reverse complement strand
TTCAGAAACTTTGCTCTTACCGCTGTCGAGGAAATATCCGGATTTGGGAGACCTTTTTTGGCTGTAGGATTACTGGGATCGCCGACTTCATACGTTTTAATGCTGCACAGGTAATTAAATGTAGTCAAGTACATTACTGGCTCATCTTGTAAGATTGTAAGGTTAATTTTAATATGTTAGTTTTACGTTGTATTTTGTTTTAAAAATTGGGCTAACCAGGGTGCACACTGTTTAGCCTTCGCAAAATAATATTGCGATATGATTTACAAGTGTATAGAGACGAATTAGCCTTTTTTCTGTCTCTGTGATGTTCTTGTTTCAGAAACTTTGGTCTTACCTCTGTCGGGGTAAATCGAAGTTTGGGACAAGACCTTTGCTGACTGTGAGATTACTGGAATCGCCATTTAAAACGTTTGAATGCTGCCTAACCACACTTACAGAAGAACCCGGTTGTTGGTTGCAGACTCCTTCGCTGCAAGACGGAAACGTTTTGTTCTGAAAGGTTAGCAAACTGATAAACCTTCTTACCAAATGATACTTTTTGTGCTTTGGAAGAGAAATTCTGGATAAAATGTCAGCCATTACATAACGAACTTGTTGGTTTTTTAAAGATTTTCAACGTATCCATTTGGAATGATTAGTCAGCTCCTGAACTCGTGATAAAAAATCAGTAAAGAAATCTTCGTTTTTGGCGGATCAAAATTTGAATGTAAGTGAACTTTATATAAGTAGAATAGAAGACAAGACAGATTACCAAATACGAGACAGTATAGTCCAAACTGTCGCGTTTACTGATAATTGACATTTTATGGTTTGTATAATACGCAGTTCGTGAAGTTCCGTTAAGTCAACACCAAGCAATAAATATTCGTAAGTAACTGAATAATACACCAAAAAACAACGTAAAACTAGTTGCACCTGCTAATTTACTTGTCACGTGTGTTTCGTGGACTATTCGGTTGTCAAGTGTCCATATTCAAATATTAACGAATTCCAAGCAATATCAAAACCGTATAACATTCTGGCCGCAGGGGAATCTTAAACCTAATATTTAGTTAGGCTTGCCTAAGAAACGGCAAGTATTGGGTAAAACTGCAGTATGAAACAAGGAAACAATAGTAAACGTCATTTTCGTTTCCAGATATTTTTGTCTACATAGCGAAATTATGTGACCCTAGGCCGCCCTTGTATTTTGATTGCATTGTTCACTCCATAAACAATATCAAAAGTACGCGTATTGAAAAGCGATTCATTTGTTCAACGTTTCTGCTTTTTTTAGTACGTTAGACAGCACCATAACTGGCTGCAAGATTGGATCGACGACTCAACGTTTAATATCCCAGGTAGTTAAATGTAACCAAGCACTTTACTGGGTAAAACTTGGCCTTCGCGNAGCTCAATACGTTACCGTTTTGAACTGATAAGCTTAATTTGAGCGTGTTTGTTTTACAATAAACTTGTTCTGAAAATTAAATTAAAAGCTAACCAGGGTGCACACTGTTTAGCTTTCTCAATATGTTTTTGCTATGTGGTTAACTGGTGAATAGAGATTGATTTGTTCAGTTTTTGTCTCTTTGTTGTTTTTGTTTCAGAAACTTTGCTCTTACCGCTGTCGAGGAAATATCCGGATTTGGGAGACCTTTTTTGGCTGTAGGATTACTGGGATCGCCGACTTCATACGTTTTAATGCTGCACAGGTAATTAAATGTAGTCAAGTACATTACTGGCTCATCTTGTAAGATTGTAAGGTTAATTTTAATATGTTAGTTTTACGTTGTATTTTGTTTTAAAAATTGGGCTAACCAGGGTGCACACTGTTTAGCCTTCGCAAAATAATATTGCGATATGATTTACAAGTGTATAGAGACGAATTAGCCTTTTTTCTGTCTCTGTGATGTTCTTGTTTCAGAAACTTTGGTCTTACCTCTGTCGGGGTAAATCGAAGTTTGGGACAAGACCTTTGCTGACTGTGAGATTACTGGAATCGCCATTTAAAACGTTTGAACCTTCGCTGCAAGACGGAAACGTTTTGTTCTGAAAGGTTAGCAAACTGATAAACCTTCTTACCAAATGATACTTTTTGTGCTTTGGAAGAGAAATTCTGGATAAAATGTCAGCCATTACATAACGAACTTGTTGGTTTTTTAAAGATTTTCAACGTATCCATTTGGAATGATTAGTCAGCTCCTGAACTCGTGATAAAAAATCAGTAAAGAAATCTTCGTTTTTGGCGGATCAAAATTTGAATGTAAGTGAACTTTATATAAGTAGAATAGAAGACAAGACAGATTACCAAATACGAGACAGTATAGTCCAAACTGTCGCGTTTACTGATAATTGACATTTTATGGTTTGTATAATACGCAGTTCGTGAAGTTCCGTTAAGTCAACACCAAGCAATAAATATTCGTAAGTAACTGAATAATACACCAAAAAACAACGTAAAACTAGTTGCACCTGCTAATTTACTTGTCACGTGTGTTTCGTGGACTATTCGGTTGTCAAGTGTCCATATTCAAATATTAACGAATTCCAAGCAATATCAAAACCGTATAACATTCTGGCCGCAGGGGAATCTTAAACCTAATATTTAGTTAGGCTTGCCTAAGAAACGGCAAGTATTGGGTAAAACTGCAGTATGAAACAAGGAAACAATAGTAAACGTCATTTTCGTTTCCAGATATTTTTGTCTACATAGCGAAATTATGTGACCCTAGGCCGCCCTTGTATTTTGATTGCATTGTTCACTCCATAAACAATATCAAAAGTACGCGTATTGAAAAGCGATTCATTTGTTCAACGTTTCTGCTTTTTTTAGTACGTTAGACAGCACCATAACTGGCTGCAAGATTGGATCGACGACTCAACGTTTAATATCCCAGGTAGTTAAATGTAACCAAGCACTTTACTGGGTAAAACTTGGCCTTCGCGCCATAATTTTGCGACATGGTTTCCAATTGTGTACAGATGAATAAGCGTTTTTTGCCTCTGGTTTCTTTTTATTTCAGGAACTTTGGTCTTATCGCTGTCGAAGGAAGGTCTGGATTTGGAAGAAGACCTTTTTGGGATGTTAGATTACTCGCCAACTCCAAACGTTTTAATGCTCAAGAGGTAATTAACTACATGCTTTTGCCTTGCATTCGAGCGCCTCCCGCAACTTATCGAACTGCTCCTCATGCAACTCACTAATTGACGCAACGAACTTCGCAATTGGACAGTCTAGGAGCGCTCCTGTGACGTTTCTTAAGCAAGCGTTTTCATTGGTCGAAAAAAAAAGAAAAAAGGGACGACACAGAGCTTGGACGCGCGCGGTGTGTCATTCTTTGTGTGTAACTCTTGTCGAAGGAGGTGTTTTGCATGGTGGCTCTTTGTTTAAGTGCCACATTAAGCTTTATGAAACACAGGCAAGGAAAAGTTGAAAAGCGAAATAGCATTAACTTCAACTAGTTTTTGGTCTGGTATGAGAAGACAGTATAACGTGCACTTACCATGTTGACACGTTTAAACGTGCTGTAAACTAGGTTGTATATCCCACTGAATTTGTAGCACTGCTTTTAATTTGTTTCGTGGGAAAGTAAACGAAAACAGATGCGAAAGAAATAAGATGGAATAGTTTGTAGCAAACCCAATTTGTTGGTGGAAGAGTCCCTTGTTGCGAGACAGGTATTTTTTTTAAAGCTTAGAAGTGTCAGAAAACCAAGCGAATGTGCGGCAAAGCAATTTACCTACGTACCAAATTATTTATGCTGTATTTAAAGTGAAAGATAAATTTTGGACTTAATGTCGGCACTTGTGTAACGAACTCTTGTTACTTTTATTGCATATTTTCGTCAAAATCCGTTTAGAATGATGAAATGGCTGCTGCACTGCAAAGGCGTGGTAAATCGTTTCAGGCGGATCAAAATTGGAATGTAAGTAAACTAACTGGAATAGAATAGAATACAAGAAAAATTCACAAAGGCAAGGCTAACACGGTTTATATAATAATCTGTGGCGAATGTTGCTTTAAGCCAATATCAAGCACTAAACATTTGCATTAAAAGACATGCATAAATTAAAGTATAATGTAAGAAATAAAATCGTTGAGCTAAGATTTGTGGAGAGTGCACTGTTGTTGCATTAAATTCAATGTTGATTTTTGTATCATGATTCGCATGTTGCACTTACTTTCGCATGTCACTTGTGTTCTATGTGATTATTCAGCATCGGTAGTAGTGTCCACATCAAAACATTAACGAATTCTCAAACAATATCCACAGTGAATAACCGTTCGGTCAGCAAACTGTTTTAAATATAAAGGAAAACTAGCGTAAGCCACACAATCATTAGTATTCTTGAACGGGAGAATCTTAGACCCAATACTTCGTTTGGCCTTTTTGCAGATGTGTTTTTTGCCGACGATTTCGGGATAAGAAAAAAATTGATGACTCAGGCAAGCTGCATAAGCCTAAGCTTCGAAGGAATTTGATTGATCTCCATGAGAAGTACCACATGTCAAATGTAAGTAAACAACCGTCTAGGCATTAATGTACTAATTTTGGGGTAATTTTGCATTATTTACTCGTAAGCAATTTCAATAATTACGCATGAATAAAAAACGTTTCTGCATTTTTTGGACGTTAGACAGCACCAGTTAAAGAAGCTTATCACTTGTTGGAATAGGGGATCAACGACCCATTGTTCAATATCCCAGGTAATTTAATGTAACCAAGAACATTACGGGGCCATAGGTAAAACAATTTGTTAAATAACGTTTAATTAGTGAAAAATTTGGCATAGCAGTAAAGTTGTTCGATGTTGCGTACATGCATATAGAAATTAATTTGTACATTCTCTGTCTCGTTTTTGTTTCAGGAACTTCGGTCTTACTGCTGTCGAGGCAAAATCCGAAATTGGGACAAGATCTTTTCTAAGATTACTGGGATCGGAGACACCAAACGTTTTAATGCTTCACAGGTAAAAAAGAAAATACATTACCGATTTTAACGTGCAACCTAAATTTAAGCATGTTTGTTTTGCGATAAACTTTCTTTTATTAGTTAAATAAAGGCTAACCAGGGTGCACACTGTTTGGTCTTCGTAGTATAATTATGCGACATGGTTTAGAAGTGTACAGAGATAAATTAGCGTTTTTTGTCTCTGTGATGTTTTTGTTTCAGGAACTTCGGTCTTACCGCTGCCGTGGGCAAATCATGATTTGAGATGAGACCTTTTCTTGCTGTGAGATTGCTGGGATCGCCGATTCCAAACGTTTTGATGCTGCGCAGGTAATTAACTGTAGTCAAATACATTGCCGATTTAATCGTGCAAGCAAAATTTAAACATGTTTGTTTTACAATAAACATGTCATGAAAGGCTAACCAGGGTGCACACTGTTTGGCTTTCTCCATATGTTTTTGCCATGTGCTTCTCAGAAGTATAGAGATAAATTTTTGCTTTTTTGTTTTGTTATTGTTTTTGTTTCAGGAACTTCGATCTTACTGCGGTCAATGAAAAATACGGATTTGGAAGAAGACCTTTTCGGGCGGTAGGATTACTGGGATCGCCGACTTCAAACGTTTTATTGCTCTACCGGTAATTAAATACAGTCAAGTACATTAATGAATAAACGTGTAAGATTAATTAAAATATGTTTGATTTACGTTAATTTTTGTTTTCAAAATCAAAGGCTAACCAGGGTGCACACTGTTTAGTTTTCTCGATGTGTTTTTGCCATGTAGTTTACAAGTGTATAGCGATTAATCTGTGCATTTCTGTCTCTTTATTGTTTTGTTTCAGAAACTTGGTTCTTGTAGCTGTCAAGGAAAAATCTGGATTTGGAAGATCGTTTCGGGCTGTAAGGTTACTTGGATCGCCGACACCAAATGTTTTAATGCTCCACAGGTAATTAACTATAATAAAACGCAAAACTGATTAAAACGTGCAAGCTTAATTTAAGTATGATAGTTTGGCGATGAATTTTGTTTTAAAAATTAAAGGCTAACCAGGGTGCACACTGTTTAGCTTTCTTGATATGTTTGTACCATGTTGTTTATAAAAGTAAAAAGATGAATTTGTGCATTTTTTGTCTCTTGATTGTTTTTGTTTCAGAAACTTTGGTTCTACAGCTGTCCAGGGAAAATCTGGATTTGGAAGAAGTCCTTTTCTTACTGTAAGTTTGCAGGCTTTACGATAAATTTTGTCATACAAATTGAATTAAAGGCTAACCAGGGTGCACACTGTTTGGCCTTCACAGTATAATTTTGCGATATGGTTTACAAGTGTACAGAGATAAATTAACAATTTTTTGTCTTTTTGTTTTTGTTTGAGGAACTCTGTCTTTCCGACGTCAGGAAAAGCTTTCGGATTAGGGAGAAGACCTTTTCGGGCTGTAAAGTTTACTGGGATTGCCGACTCCAAACGGTTTTATGCTCAGCAGGTAATTAACTGCAAACAGGTGTGTTATTGACTTAAACGTTTGTTGTATGGAAGGCTAACCAGGGTGCACACTGTTTAGCTTGATTTGTTTTGCCATGTGGTTTATAAGAGTACAGAGATACGTTTTTGCTTTCTGTCTTTTTATTGTTTTTGTTTCAGGAACTTTGGTCTTACTGCTGTCAAGGCAAAATCCGGATTTGAGAGAAGACCTTTTCTGGCTGTGAGATTACTGGGATCGCCGAATCCAAACGTTTTAATGCTCCACAGGTAACTAACTATAGTGAAACACACAACTGATTTAAACGTGCAAGCTTTATTTAAATATGATTGTTTTGCAATGAATTTTGTTTCCAAAACGTAAAGGTTAACAAGGGTGCACACTGTTTCGCTTTCTTGATATGTTTTTGCCATGTGATTTACAAAAGTAAAGAGATAAATTTGTGCATTTTTAGTCTCTGTTGTTTTATTTTAGAAACTTTGGTCTTGAAGCTGTCAAAGAAAAATCTAGTTGAGGAGAAGACCCTTTCTCACTGTAAGGTTACTGGGGTCGCCGACTTTAAAGATAATTAACTATAGTCACGTACAAAACATGTTTGTTTTACGATAAATTTTGTCATAACAATTTAATTAAAGGCTAAGCAGGGTGCACACTGTTTGGCCTTCGTAGTATAATTATCTGATATGGTTTGCAAGGGTACAGAGATGAATTAGCAATTTTTTTCTCTTTATTGTGTTTGTTTCAGGAACTTTGCTCTTAGATTTGGAAGAAGACTTTTTCGGGCTGTAAGAATATTGTGATCACCGACTCCAAACGTTTTAATGCTTCACAGGTAATTAACTCAATGTATAAGAATGTACAGGCTTCAAACTGGCATGTTTTGAGATAAATTTTGTACTACGAATTTAATTGGTGAATACTAACCAGGGTGCACACTGTTTAGTTTTTGTGATATGACTTGCAAAGTATAGAGATGAATTTGCACTTCTGTCTCGGGTATGCTTTTATTTCAGGAACCTTGTTCTTACGGTTGTCGAGGGAAAATCTGCACTGAGAGGAGACCATTTCTAGGTGTAAGAATGTTGGGATCGCAGATTCATAACCGGACTGAATACTCAACAAGGTATTGTGGTCGCACAAAAATTCCGTAATGTAACTTTTTGTTTTTGTACCAATAAATACAACTTTGATAATAACGTTTTTGTCTTTTTGTTGTTTTTGTTTCAGAAACTTTGGTTTTACCGCTGGCGAGGGAAAATCTAAGTTTGAGAGGAGACCGTTTCTGGCTGAAAAATGGCTGGGATCGTCGATTACACAAATGGCTGATTCGTAAAGGTATTCAATCATAGTCCATTACATTGTCGGTTTAAAGCGTGGTTTTCAAACTGTGCGGCGTGACGACTTGGTACTTTGTCTTAATTTACCAACGACGTCAAACAATATTTTCATTTTGTAGCTTTTTATTTTTGTAACAATAAATACCAACTTTTCCAAAGGCGTTGCATCATAAAAATTCGTAAAACGCTTTTTGTTAGAAACAATTTGGCAAAACAATTTAATTGCTGAAGGCTAACCAGGGTGCACACTGTTTAGTCTTTACCATAATCTTTTGCGACGTAATTTGCAATGTGTGTAGGGATCAGTTTGCACTGTTGTGTCCCTGGTATGTTTTTGTTTCAGGAACTTTGGTCTTGCCACTGTCAGGGAAGAATCTGAATTTGAGAGGAGACCTTTTCTAGCTGTGAGATTGCTGGGATCGCCGACTCCACAAACAGCTGAATGCTCAATAAGGTAATTAAATGTAGTTGTTCGGGTTTCAAGTTAATTTATTAGACACGATTTGATTTCTAAAGGCTAACCAGGGTGCACACTGTTTAGTCTTTACCATATTTTTTGAGATATGATTTGCATGTATAGAAATGACTTTGCATTTTTCTGTCGTTTGTATGTTTTTATTTCAGGAACTTTGTTCTTACCGCTGTTGATGGAAAATCTGGAATAAGACGTGACAATTTCTGGCTGTTGATCGCCCACTCCACAAACGACTGAATGCCCAACAAGGTATTTTTCTGTAAACCCGTGGTTTTCAAGCTGTGAGTCGCGACGCCTTGGTGCTTCGTCTTAATTTACCAACGGCGTCGCACAATGAATCCGTTTCGTAGCTTTTTGTTTTGTATCAATAAATACATCTTTGATAAAACAATTCTTTATTATAAGTATCGCTGGTGCGACTAATGTCTAACTTTTCCAAATGCGTCACATATAAAATAGTTTGAGAAACGCTGGCTAGCATTAATTTATTACCAGGGTGCACACTGTTTAGCCTTTGGCATAATTTTGCGCTATGACTTGCAATATGCATAGAGAAATTTTACAGTCTCTGGTATGTTTTTGCTTCAGGAATATTGATCAAGTCTGGATTTGGCAAGAGATCTTTTCCTTCGTATGGAGGATGTTCGTTTCAAACGTCCGGAACACCTGGCAACAATTGAAGCTGCGGCAGCAAAAGCAGTGGAGTGATTCGGTTGATATGCATCCATGTGATTAGAAGCATCAAGTGTCAAATGTAAGTAAACAATTGTTGAAGCTAAGCAAGGTGAACACTGTTTTAGCCTCTAGCATGATTTTGCAATATGGTTTGCAATGTGCATAGACATAGATAAACATGCTTCTGTGACTGGTATGTTTTTGCTCCAGGAATATTGATCAAATTTGGATTTGACAAGAGACCTCTTCGCATGGACGATCTTCAATGTACTTGAAATATCAAACGTATTGGATCAGCTTGCAAGAATTGAACCTTCGGTAGCAAAAGCAGTGGAGGAATTCGGTCGATATGCATCTGTGATTTGAAGCATCACGTGGCAAAAGTAAGTAAACAAACGTCCTGCCGTGATCATGTGCTTCGATAACTTCGTTTTTATACCCAAGAGACATCGTGCATTTTGTTAAATGTTTAACAAAGTTTATTTTTACATTATTTCATAGGATTATTAGAGGATGAACGTTGGACAAGCACGACTCCAATGGTTTAATGATTATCAGGCAAGTAATTAACTGTAATCAAGCACGTTAGGTTTGATTCACAAATGCTAGCAACAATTTGTAGTTGGGTAATTTGGTTAAACAAAATGTTTTTGATGAAGGCTAAACAGGGTGCACACTGTTTCGTCTTAGCGAAATGCGTTTGCCAAATGGTTTGCAATAAGCGGTGTTTTGCTGTCGGTGGTATGTTTTTGTTTCAGGCACTTCTTGATCTTACCACTGACAACATAAACTTGTGGCAAATGGATGTGAAGACTTCTCCAATACATGACTGGGCAGAGCTTAAGTCGCCAAACGTGAGTGCACAAATGATCCTTTACTCTTACGCGTTTTTTTTTAATTTCTAACTGCATTTGTTTTTACAACGTTAGCTTACTTCCGAAAACGGTTTTTTGTTTTTGTTTCAGGAAAATCTTGAAGTAAACAGCTGAACGACTGGGATTGGAGAAGAATTCTTTTCGATGCAGATTCTTTAGAGAGATTCGACCTCCTCACCTCTGGAGAGATCCGGCCTCTAAAGAGATCTGACCAACTCTAGAAATCTTACCATCCAGGACTTTCAAATACTTCGACTTCGGACATTCGTACATGTACATTTTATGTCTTTGTATGAGATGCGAATTGTGCGTGTTTTGATTGTGGACTTGTGAAGATGAACGTGGGTGCACACATGTTGGTCTTCACATAGTCGCGTTTTATTGAGCTTTAATCATATGCGATTTTATTGTGCAGTCGTTTTTGTTTGCTGTTTTAGATGCAATTTCTCCTTTCTGCCGTTGATGTTTTCACCCTGGACTTTTAACAAAGGAGCTTTAAATCAACTTTATTTTGTTATTTTGTGGTTTTAAATAACTCAGGAAAACACTAGTGATAGAGAGATTTAGAGAGATCCGACCACTGCCGACGACTCCAGTGAGATTCCGATCTCTTAGAGAAATTTGACCGACCACCCTCCAGGGAGAACCGACTTTAAAGAGTCCACCACCTCCTCAAAAGAGATTCGAACACCTTTTGGAGAGATCCGACCTCATTCGACCACCTCTAGCGAGATTCCAACCTCAAAAGATTTTACCACCTCTAGAAAGATACGGCCTCTGATCCGACCAGATTCTCGACTACCTCTAGAGAGAATCCGACATCTAATAAGATTTGACCACCTCCAGAAAGACCCCTAAAGAGATTCGATCACCTCTAGAGACATCTCGCCTCTAAAGAGATTCGACAGATGCGACCACCTCTAGGGAGATCTAAAGACATTTGAAGAGATCCGAACACCTCTAAAGAGATCGAAAACCGAACTCTAGAAAGATTCGACCAACTCTAGAGAGATCTGGCCTCTAAAGAGATTAAGATCTCAAGAGATATCACGCTCTAAAGAGATTCAACCGACTCTATAGAGATCTGGCCTCCAAAGAGATTCAGATCTCTAGAGATATCACGCCTCTAAAAAGATTCAACCAACTCTATAGAGATCTGGCCTCCAAAGAGAT
>QXVZ01014154.1:12121-23383 GCA_008931825.1 Phallusia fumigata | reverse complement strand
AAAAAACTTTCCGCTAACAGGACTGAGTCAATGTCGGGCGCTTGGGTCACTATTTCTCCCAACTAGACCAAATTAAGAAAACCTTTCACGAAGTTTTCTCACAACCAATTGCTGTTTACAAAGGACTTAAATTCATTGATGTAGGTTAGCAATTCTTGTGAACTTGTTGTATTTTGTGACAACGTTCTGGAAGCAGGAATTTTGTAAGGAACGCAACTCTAGATTGCGACGCCCCTTGGTTGTGCCACCACAGGGTTGGATCGAATTTGTGATTCAAAACAAGTTCGGAAAACTAATTTACCGTTTTAACAGGTCAGTCGCGCGCGAGCGCTGCGTATTTAAGCCGCCCCACCGCAACGAACACAGCAACACAACTCCGCTGCCGGAAACGTCATCGACCGGCACCCCCAACTCTCTTGCAACGGACGCCAAGTGCTCATCCGACAGTGAATACGCTTCGGACGAGGGTAGCACTCTTCCCGGAATGGTTCAAGACTCAACTTCTGTCCAGCAAAAGCCAACACAGAGCAGTTCTGCGTCAAGCATCGGCTGCGCCTGCCTTGGTCGACCGACAAGCGCCCTCACTAACGGAAGTGGCGTGACGTCTCCCTCTATGACATCACACACTCTGACGTGCACGTACACGACAATTTCAAGCGAGGAGGCCGCCCGGCAAAATCGCAGGTTGCTTCCGAATTATCGCAACGAGTTGCATGTCATAGATGGAGTCGACCAACGCTATTACTTGGGTGTCATTGACTTTTTTACACGCTACACGTTTAAGAAGAAGCTGGAAAACTCATACAAGCGGATTATATATCCTCATTTGTCCTTTTCCACCGTTCACCCGGACATTTTCGCAGAGCGCTTTCGAAAATATTGGGAAGACCATACAGAGTAACGAAGGTCGAATTATTGTTTCAGTTACAAGTGTGTAGGGTTTACTGAATGTCCTGGGTCTTGTTGACCTCAGCTAAAATTACTGCGAACCCACAAAACAGTAATCTTTGAAAAGCTTTTGTTTTTTTTGTGTGTGACTTTTCCCGTGCAATTCGATTCACTGGCGAAACTGTTTTCTCGCGTATACGGTTACCTGATACAAAGTTGTGTCTGACAAGGCAGTTGTTTGTTTCGCTGTTTGGCGTGGCAGCGAAATCAATACCATTGATTGTTTACCGATGGCAATGACACCCTCTTCAGCCGCAATTCCCACACACGACGGATCGTAATTGACTTTCCTGTGCGTCACTGTGCTCCATTGTGGGAATTTTTTGCACCAACGCAATCTATGCTTGCGGCATGGCAAATGCTGTTTCAGGTAGCCTAGTAATTTTGGGTGGCATCACCAAAAAATAACTTTAACTGTCAAGTATGGTCGTGCCGTAACGTGTTCTTGTACTAGTCTCCAGTGATCTATTTATACAAACTGCGCTTTTAGCTTTTAATGCTCCTAACGCAGCCCGAAACGATGGGCATAAATCTCACTGTGCTTTTTCTTTGTAATGTCAATTTGTTTTCAACTTTATTTCTACACTTTAAAATGTAATGTTTTTGATGTTTTTTGTAGTTAGTAGACCCATCGATTTGTTTGTAGTAGGAATAGGCCAAGACTTATAGTTGATCCAAAAGCGTCCTCGCATTTACGTTCTATGCTGTAGTTATTTGCACGAGCAGCAAACCAACAATTTTCCAGTCATAGTGGCGACTAGATTTTTTTCATGTTTAATTGTTCAAACGTTTTGTTCTGAACAAAAATTTTGGGCAAATTATTGTTGTATCAGTGGTATGTTTGTGAATTATTAGTTTTTTGTTGCGAAATGATTTAACTGGATTCGCAATGGCGTTTTTGTTGATCATAAATAAAATAAATTGAATCTGTTTATGTCCTGCAAACAGGCTTTGTGTTTCTGGCAAATTTAAAATCGACGTCAAACGGTTTAATAAACGTCATTGCAATTATCTAACTTTAAGAGGCAAAAAACGCGATCAACGTAATGCGTTTCGTCGACGTCCACAACGACGTGTTGCAGCACACGCGCGTTTCGTGTCTGAGGAGGTATATCTTGCGAAATTGCAAAGATCTTTGCTTAAACGGTATGACAGTAAATCGGCTACGTTTGGTTTATCTGGTCATATAAAGACATTTATACCCTGTGTTCATGTGTAATCCGCCGCCCCATCTAGTGGTTTCTTATCGTAATCTTACGAACTCTATGCAAATACTGTGTAACTTTTTGACGACCAGTGTCTTTTGCAAGTTTTAATTAAGTAAGCTAAAAATAAGATGTATAGATTGCAGCTAAACCAGTAATTACTACGTATACCTTTCTGCAAAATGATTGCAGATGAAAGGATACATAACTCGAAAGCATGCTGGCATTGTGGTTATGCCCCAATAGTTTCTTGTTTTTGCCGCTTGAGCTGTTTGCGTCAGGAAGAGGATTCACTTTCCTTCCTGTGTGCGCAAAACTGTTGTTCCTCTTTTTGAGCCTTTGGTCTGTCGATGCCATTGTGTGCTGTTACATGACGGCCGCGGACAAATATACAGGCCAGGTGTTTGGTAAACGAAACAAAAGCAATATCATTGTTCAAAACAACTACAAAGCCGCTTTCAAGTTACACAATGTTAAGGGCATTGAGCGCAAAAAAGTGAAGGACACAAGATTAAATGCTTTGTACCTACATCTTCCAAAAAGCGGAGTTTATTTGTTTATTAAGGCTCGCAACTAAGAAAAACATACCAGACCAGCCTGGACACTAGAGGGGCAAGGACTGGTGGTAAAAAATGATTTATCCAATTTTGGACACTAAACATAATGCTCACCATTAGTCCCTTGGTCTGGATAAAAAACTGATTTGATAGTTTGTCTGCATATGTGGAATGGTGCAAAAGAACAGGCTCCACTAGGCTGCTAAAAAGGTTAGAAAAAGGTGTAAACAGTTTTTTGGAAAAAATGCTTTTTTAAACTGGCAACTTTGCAGCATATTTGATGCAGGATTAGGATTCTGAGAGTAGAGCCAACAAAGCATGCACATTGGAAAGTCTTGCCTTGGCCTTGTGTATCGTGTGTATTTTTGTGTTCCAGTTCCAGTATCTGTTCGTTCATTTAGTGCATCTGCTATCCTTTTGAGTTCAACGAAAATGGCACCAGAAAAGAAACCATTTTCCCGCCTTCCGACAAATGTGACTCCAATAAACTATGACCTGTGGCTGAAGCCTTGCCTATCCAGTTTTGTCTTCGATGGAAAGCAAGCTGTTAAAGTCAAGGCAAGTGTGAAACATAAAACATTCGAATTGAAATTAAAACATTGTGTTTGTTGCATAGTTTTAGTGCATGAGATATTTTTTTCACATTGTTTGTTGGAGAATTTTGGAGATTTCTGTCAAATTGAGGTTAACATGGCATTCCATGACTTAATTTCTCTTTTTATATTAATATAATTAGCAAAGCCAAGCCTGAGTTTTGTATCTGCAGAAATTGTTTAATGTTTTTGCAATGATGGTTAGGGTAGTAAAATTTTTCTAAGTTCTCATTTGTTGAGAAAGAAAAAATGCATGCACACCAAAAGTTTGGTATTGCACTTGTATTCTATCCATGCTGACCTGCATTGCTTTCGAAATCATGCTCAAAGAATTGTAAATTTTGTCCAATGTAATGAGAGTGCAGACAAAGACCATGAGTTTCCATATTGAACCAAATTTTGTAACAGGTGAGCAGTGCAACCCCCAAAATTGTCTTGAATAGTGCGGACATTTCGATCTCATCTGCAAATTTTGTGTCGGAAGGAGGCCAAGTAGTAGAATCAAACAGCATTGAATATGAGGTGGATCAGGAGAAAGTCATTATCAAGTTTCCTAATGATTTGCCAACTGGTAAGCTGTATGTTGTTAAATAAAATTAGGTTATTTTTAAATAACATGTTCTATTAGATGAAAAAATGTTTGCACAAAATCCATTAGTTGTTGGGCCATTTTTACCTAATAGACATGTGTTTGTAATTGTGCATTTGCAGGTTCTGGTGTACTCAACATGTCCTTCAAAGGTGAACTGAACAATAAAATGAAAGGATTTTACAGAAGCAAGTAAGTTAATACTGGACCAATAAAACTAAAGTGCATTGTTTTGCAAAAGCAAAAAAATGCCCCGTGTCATCTGTTCGATGCCACAAAAAGCCTTTTCTGTGTGAAGGTATGTTGGAACCAATGGAGAGGAGAAGTATACTGCAGTTACCCAATTTGAAGCAACTGATGCCCGCAGATGCTTCCCTTGTTGGGATGAACCAGCACTGAAAGCTTCCTTCGATACAACCTTGGTTGTTCCTAAGGAACTGGTTGCATTGTCAAACATGGTAGGCAGTTTATTGTTTTTGTTATAGTGGTGCTACAGAGCCGATAACAAACTGAGTTTAACTTCACTTTTTGATAAACAAGTCTTTTACCCTTATCTCTCACTAAATGTATACATAAGTTGCCAAAAAAGTAGGCATATTATTAAAACCACACAAATTTAAATCAAACTACCCTGGCTTAGACAGAAAACCTAGTAAATTTAACCACCAAGTAAAATGCCAAAGCAACACTAGCAAAACAAGGTGAGGCTAATGAAAAAGATGCACAAGTCAATAAAAACAGGTTTAAAAGTGGCATAGGATAAAAAGCGATAAGAAAATGCTGGTGTGAAAGAATGAGATACAAAAGCTATAGGAATACTTATTTCACTGAAGGCAATATAAGGTTTTGAATGATATTTTTTGCCTGAATTTTGCGAGCCTGTGCTCAGAAAAGTCCGAAGAATGGTGGCTTCTGTACATATTGAACAATGTAGGGCATTTCTTCCTGCTGCATTTCATGGCATGGGTGGCAACATAATGGTGAAATAGAACTGTCCAACAACAGGACATTGGTGCCACGATTATCTTTGGTGCCACGGTTATCTTTGGTGCAGATTTTCTTGAATAAAAGTTTAAGACCAAACTGCACGAAAACTTCCTTTATCTCAACTGACCTTGTTTGATTATTTGAGAATATATGTGAGTTTAGGTAATAATAATGTATTTAGGTAATAATAGAGTTTCTTTTTGCTTCAGAATGTCGTCGCTGAAAATGAATACTCAGAAGACAATACTAAAAAGGTCCTCAAGTATGCACAAACACCCATCATGTCTACTTACTTGCTTGCATTTGTGGTTGGTAAGTATGCTTTGAATATTACCAACAAAAGTGTGTAAGGCCAAAAACTGTGTCAAACTATAGCTACTGTGTTTAAGTTGTACAGAAAATGTTGCAACTCAGTTTTGCTCCAAATCTCTGTTGCAGCCTGTTTATACATTTTGAATTCTGTGTATCATTTCAGGTGAGTTTGATTTTGTGGAAGATCAGACCCCAGATGGTATCAAAGTAAGAGTGTACACGCCTGTTGGAAAGTCTGCACAGGTGACTGTTTTTCATATATTTATTTTTTTTACCCAAACTTTGTGTATGAAATTGCCCCTTTTATCTGTTATTTTTTCTGTTACAAACAGTCTCTTGCATAAGTCCTTGCATTTTTACCAAAAAAAATCATCTAAAATTTTACTCAGCTCACGACTGCATGTTTTGCTTTCATTTTAGGGGAATTTTGCGTTGGAGGTCGCTGTTAAGGTGCTGCCCTTCTATGAAAATTACTTTGGCATAAAATATCCATTGGCCAAGATGGACTTGATTGCAGTTGCTGATTTCTGTGCTGGGGCAATGGAAAACTGGGGTTTGGTTACATACCGGTAAAGAATAACTTTTTAGTTGGTTTAGTTTATTTCAGAAATATCTCTGCGAAACAAGGACCTTTTTAAATGAAACTTTCACAGGTGTTAGATATGGTTTTGTTGTTACTCCATCTGTTTTGTTTGTTCCATATAGCCACAGTGGTTACCAGGCTAGCCCCCAAAAATGTAAGCTAAATTTCAATTGACTTAGGCTACAGCACCACAAAAACAAAACGTTTCTGTTGCTATTGGTGGTACATTAATGCAGTTAAAGGTCCTTCAACAAAAACTACTTTTTGAAGTTAATGAAGAGTAGAACAATTAGCAGTTAGTGTCACAGCTGTGGGTTACCCCCAATGGACAAAATTTTAAACACAGTCTGAATAATGTGAAAATTTAATAGGCTTTAGACTGGATCATGGTTCTTGAATATTTAATTTGTTTGACCCTATGGCCCCATCTGTTGCCCTGTTTGTTTCTCTAAAATGATTCATTATTATGCAATGTACGATTTGAATGAAGATTGGGCAGTTCATAGAACGTACCATTGTGGTGTTCTAATTTCTGTGTTACCCCACTATCCCCCTAAAATGGTCCATGTGTTTCAGTCTGCAGAGCAATCAAGTCATAAAAAACTTACTCCAAATAAAAAAAGAATATGTCTAAACCTTTTTAATTTGGGTTATGTTAATGACAGTTACAGTAAATCAGAGCTGGCATGTCTTTTTTACATGAACTGTCTCCTTTTTTCCTTTAGCACAAAACTGCTGCTGGCAGAACAATAGATTCTACAATTTCCTGTTTCATTTACTTGCATAGCAGACTGTGGTTTACTTTCAACAACACCAATTTGTTCAAACATGTCTCTACACTAATAATTAACTCAACAAAATATACTTAATTTGTTGCAGAGAAACAGCACTCCTCATTGATGACAAAAGTTCTTCTGCTCACACTCGTCAGTGGGTGGCGCTAGTAGTCTGTCATGAACTTGCTCACCAGTGGTTCGGGAACCTTGTCACAATGGTATATCTTGTTGTGTAGTGTTTGTTTCAATACCATTTTCAATATTCCTATAAAAAGCATTTTTGTGGTTTTAATTTGGTGATTCTAGGTGTGCTGTTAAACTGTTTGCTATACTAAATCTTGGTAAAAAAAGTTTAAATGTTGTGTTTTAGAATAGTTTTATCTGCAGGAATGGTGGACGCACTTGTGGTTGAATGAAGGATTTGCTTCATTTATGGAGTATCTTTCTACCGACCATTGTCACCCGAAATTCGATATTTGGACCCAGTTTATCACACACGACTTAGTTCGGTAATTTGTTCATAAATATTCAGTTTATTTTTATGATTTAAATATTTCGTGTAGTATTTATTTCATCATCAATATTCAAGTCATTGTTGTTAGTTAAAACTTTAAACAGAACAAAGTGTGGATGGATGTTGCTTTTTTTATTATGGAAACTAATTATACCCCAACTTTGCAGAGCATTGGACCTTGATGCATTGGACAACAGTCATCCAATTGAAATACCTGTGGGTCATCCTGATGAGGTGGATGAGATATTTGACATCATTTCGTACAGCAAGGGAGCATCTGTCATTCGTATGCTGCACAACTGGATAGGAGACTCTGTAAGCTTTTTTATTGCACTTTAACCTGACAATCTAAAATGATCGCATCAAACCAGTCAAATTCCTAGATCATATGAAACATCTTTGTGGTTATGATAAAGTTAATGTGGTTATGTTAAATAAGTTATTTTTTCTCTCTTTTAGAGTTTCCAAAAAGGTATGAATCTCTACTTGACCAAACATGCATACAAGAATGCCTTTACTGAAGACCTCTGGGAATCGTTGGGAAACGCCAGTGGAAAACCAGTTGAAAGGGTTTGTTTTGATCACTTTTACTTGCAAATTCTTAAATTTTACACATGCTTTATGTTTTACATGTGCATATGCAGGTGATGAGCACATGGACAGCTAAGATGGGCTACCCAGTGCTGGACGTAAAATGCAAAAAGCAAACTGACAACAGCATCACCCTGCAAATTTCGCAAAGCAAATTTCGGGCCAACAGCATGAAGGGAGCAACCGGTAAGTTTCTAGTCACACTACACCACTTTGTACAAACAACAGGGCCAGAACTGGATCAAAAATCCTCACTAAAGTGGCTCCGGCCGCAGGTCACCACCTGTTTTTCCTTAAGTTTGTTTTATGCCGGTTAGTAACAGATGTATGTGATGGATTTGTTGCAGACGACAGTGCGCCCATCTGGTCCATCCCGGTGTCGTTTTCGACCTCGGCCTCACCACATGAAGTCGCAAAGACGATCTTGTTGGAAGAGCAGTCTACGGAGGTTACCATTGACAACGTGTCACGTGACGGGTTCGTTTTGAAATAAATCGCAAATCCCTTCATATCAACCATTAAGCATAAGTTTTATGGCGCTTTTCGCAGTTGGGTGAAAGTCAACCCTGGCTTGTACGGTTTCTACCGAGTTCGCTACAGCCGTGATCTGCTTATGTTACTTATATCGGCTGTCAAGGACCAATCATTGCCCCCACGTGACCGTCTTGGACTTCAGAGTGACCTCTTCGCCTTGGTACGTCCATCCCAAGTGAACCCCCAACCTTTTGATGCATATCCTCTTGATTATTGTTGTACTTTTTATTCCTCCCAAATAAAAAAGAACCGATATAAAGTAATATTAAAAGGTTTGGTTCCTCCCTGGTTGGGTGGGCTCGATCCATTTACTGTCTAAAAGTTATTTTAGCTTGTCTGTATTTTAAAGGTGAGCAAAACCCCTAAAAAAGAATTAAGCACCTCTGCGTATGCTTTAAACTTCCAGCCTAAATTTACCCTCACAAGGACAACAGGTAAAAAATGTTTGCTATTCTGAAGGCTTCGTCAGGAGTCGCTCCTACAACGGACTTCCTCGAGGCCCTCGCAGCTTACAAGAATGAAACCAACTTTACCGTGTGGAACGATGTGTCGGCAAAAGTGAGCACACTCAACACACTGTTGTGGAACGACGACCAAGCTCATGAGAACTTCAAAAAGTTCACCCGCCAACTATTCCAGCGGGTTGCCGACAACCTTGGCTGGGATCCAAAAGAAGGAGAAGGTAAGGAAATTTAATTGGTTAGAAGTAAAGTGTTAGTTCTCCAAACCTTCAATGGTTTTAGTTTAAGCCAATGTAGGTTTTTGTTTTAGGATTAGGGTGACAAAATTGGCTAAGTCGATTGTACTGTACTTATTATAGATCTCCACATGTACTGTTTTCACTCTAATTTGTCCCTGGCGTTTCCACCTGCAGATACAACCAAGCCATAAAAAGCTTAGCTAACTATTTGACCCACTGTAAAATAAAAATGTAAACATGTAATGATTTGAAATCATAGTGTATGCGGTAGGCCAATACAATTCTCATGTATAATTGTTTCAACTTATAAAGTTAGGCAATAGTGGTAGTGGTAACGTTTCCAGCAGGCAAAGTTGAAAAAAGGGCCAAAAATTAGTTATTTGTACGCAGGGCACCTGGACAGCATGTTACGAAGCTTGGTGATCGGAAAGATGGGAGGATGTGGATGCGAAAAAACTGTGTCTGAAGCGAACAAGAGACTCGGCGTTCACGTTAGTTTTATCAACACAAAACAAACAGTGGTATACAAACCTGTACTTAAAAAATGTTTTGTTGCCACAGGTCGACTCCTCATGTCCACTGAACGCCGATTTGCGCTCATCGGTTTNTGTTTTCACTCTGATTTTTCCCTGGCGTTTCCACCCGCAGATACAACCAAGCCGTGAAAAGCTTGGCTAACTATTGGACCCACTGTAAAATAAAATTGTAAACATGTAATGGTTTGAAATCATAGTGTATGCGGTAGGCCAATACAATTCTCATGTATAATTGTTTCAACTTATAAAGTTAGGCACTAGTGGAAGTGGTAACGTTTCCAGCACGCAAAGTTGAAATAAAGGACCAAAAATTAGTTATTTGTACGCAGGGCACCTGGACAGCATGTTACGAAGCTTGGTGATCGGGAAGATGGGCGGATGTGGATGCGAAAAAACAGTATCTGAAGCGAACAAGAGACTCGGCGTTCACGTTAGTTTCATCAACACAAAACAAACGGTGGTGTACAAACCTGTACTTAACAAATGTTTTGTTGCCACAGGTCGACTCCTCATGCCCACTGAACGCCGATTTGCGCTCATCGGTTTATTCCACTGTTTTGTCGCATGGTGGCGGCCAAGATCTGGAAACCTTGCTGGAGGTATGAAGTGCTGCGCTGATCGTATCGATTTTTTTTACCAATCAAAAAGGACTTGGTTTTAGGATTTACGTTCGACAGCAACTTTACATGATATAAACTAGTGAACTTTTTAATCATATTAAACTGATCAGGTGTTCTCAAAAAATATTTTCAGCTTGCCCAATGGTAAATCGTCTTTACGCGTTTCAAGAGTTTTATACAGTTTTTTAATTTGCAAAATTTTATTTTAACTTTTTCGTTTTTTGAGATCTGGTTTATATATTTATTTTCAGCTTCATCAAACGTCAGATCTTCACGAGGAGAAGAACCGAATCGAGAGAAGTCTGGGTCACGTGAAAGACCCGGAACTTATCAAAAAAGTTCTTGATTTCTCGATGTCTGTAAGTATCACCAGTTCCTTTAAAAACGCTGCAGAATTTGTTGCCAAGTTGGCCGAGTGGTTGGCAAGACTTCCCTGTGCACACAAGGTTGTGGGTCTCTAATCCTGTGTTTTCTTGAGCAAGAAACTTAGTGACATTGCTCCAAGCCATACGAACCCGATGGGTTGACCCAAGTTGAAGTCACCAACTTCCAAATAGCGAAAAAATCAAATAAAAAATGATCAACGGCGCTGCAATGATGCAGGTAGATCGGCGGTGGATTGTTATGAGCATAACGCATTCAGGCGTTGCTCCAATACAAATATTGGAGATGTACAGGCAAATAAAAAAGTAAACATTTTAAGATAGCAAATATTGTTTGTTTCTGGGGTTAGTAACTTCGTTTGTTTCGTCCGTCGCTGGTAAAAAATGTTTAGAAATAGGGCTGTAGCGACACTGAAAAATGCTAAAGCTTTTTTGCGCATAGGAGCGGGTTCGATCCAACGACCGAGTGTTTGTCATTGGTTCGATGGGAACCTGCAACAAAACTGGTCGTGACATGACATGGGAGTTCACCAAGGGAAATTGGAACAAGCTCCATGATATGTACAAGGGAATGTTCCTCATCTCAAGACTGGTCAAGGTACCTGTCACTATCCTGTATACATACTGATCATAACCTAAATTTGATAGCATGTCTCAAGAAAAACGTAATATCAACTTTGTATGCGTGTGCTGTAGAAACAATCATGGTATAAAAAACTTGGGTATCATGGGCGGTTGTTTTACGGTAATATTTGTTAAGGGGTTGTGTTGTAGAATATTGGCTTCAGATGCTTGAAATTATTGAAGTAGGCTTCCCCTTAAAAAAATTTTAAA